>AFIY01000580.1:0-20744 GCA_000223825.2 Zymoseptoria passerinii SP63
GAACGTACGGACGACGACAATAGTAATAACGATAACGATAGGATACCTTGTCGATTTAGGCCACGATCGTTGTTACATTGTTGTCGCCGAAAATGATAATAACAAGGAAGTGAAGTGCTTAGGGTCCAGGCGACTTATTTTTTTCCATTTCAATGCTATGTCGTCTTCTTTTTCTTCTTCTTCTTTAGTAGCAGCACTGCCACCACCACATCGCCCGTCGCTCCTACTGTCTGGCCGTGCTTTTCCTCCTTTTCCGATTATTATTATCACTACCGCCGCCATGTCTTGTCTCCGCTTTAGTGTCTCGCTCCGCCAGCGCAATTCGTCGGTATGTTTTCCGGGATTTCATCGAGTCGCTCACCGCGTGCATCGCTGACATAGAACTTCAGAGTACTATCTGGCCTTCTACTCCCGGCTTCGCCGCCCGCTTACGACGGCGAAGTCCGAGGCGGTCAGGTAAGTATGCATTTGTTGTAGGTATTCGATAAGCTAATAAGAAGCCGGCTCTGGCAACGGCAATCGACGTTTTATGGGGTGATTCGCTCGAGTTAGAATAGAAGCCAGATTATTGGCGGTTGTCCAAGCTTGCCCAGTCTTTCCCAGTGTGTCCAGCCTTGTCTAGCCTTTACCACCCGTCCTTCTCAGCCCGTCCTTCGCAACAGTCACCCGTCCACCCGCCGTTAATCTCTGCCAATGCTTATCCACCCGCTGTTGATCTCTGCCGATGCTCATCCACCTACCCTTGATCTCTGCCGATGCTTATCCAAGTCCAACGTGATAACAGAAAGTCCAGATGTCTTGAAGTGTACATTGTCTCTCGTCGGGCGCGTAGGTGCGATGCGTGTCGTGACAGAACGTCCAGATCTCTTGAAGTCGGCCGTACATTCTCTCACGCGTGCAGTCGTGCAGTCGCGGAGTCGTGGAGTCGTGGAGTCGTGTCGATTTGTTCCAAGGTTCGTGTATTGGCAATGCCCGGTAAGGTCGAGGTCGTTACGATATTACGAGGGCAGACGTGACGTTGAAATAGTCTCAGACGCTCATGTCACCTCGCTTACCTCGCCTATCAGGTGCAAGCACCTGGTCCTTTAACGGGTCACATGCGAGAGCAAGGGTGGAGGCACTGAGTGCGATATCGGACGGGTGAAGAAGGCGACTGGATGAACGCGATTGGATGAAGGCGATTGGCTGAAGGGGATTGGATAAAGAAGGCGATCGGATGAAGACGGCGGAGCAGTTATGGAACACTCGAGAACACGCAGAGATGGACATGATGACGAGAGCATTGACTACATTCTGCATACCTCGCTGGATACACAACAGCACTGTAGTCGCCTCGTCTCCGACCCCAGCGGTCCACGAACTGCAACTGCGATAATACACGGGAGGCATCGCGATCGACCAAGACGCCATCAACCACATCAACCCCTCTGTTCTCAACGCACCTATCAATTACCGCGACGATCACGACGAGGTCGCACTGGACTCTCTCCCACCTCCGAGCCAACGAACTCGTCCATGTTACCAAACTCTGCTTCGCACGCCTAGCTTCTTGGACTCTACGTAATGGCGTACGCTCTCGACCACTGCTGCGACGGACAGTCATATTAGCATCACGCATGCTCGCGGCAGCTGTACTAGCAGACGGAGTTACGGTACTAGATGCGGCGCCCGTGGTGGTAGCGGCAGCGGCAGCGGTTGAGGATGCTGCTGTTGCAACAAGCCCTGGAGTTACTATAGTCTCACCCTCGACTCGAGCTATCTGAGTCTTACGCTCTGAGCATTACGCAGCGCCTCTGAAGCCAGGCGCCTAGTAGTAGTGCTGCTGGTCTCATAACCTCCGAATCCCAGTCCTGTCGCTCTGCTACGGCGATGGCTACGGCCACCTCTTGGACGGTCTCTACGCCCATGCCCACCACGACCTCCGGTGTCGCCATAGTCCTTATCACTGTCATCTCCAGCCGGGTTGGCCATCGCCTGGCGCAGAATTGTTGCTTCTGGCGCTGAGTTGCCTGCACGCTCGCTTAAGCCGGTCGGTCTCTGCTGGACAGTCGTCTTTGGCTGTGACGACTCGGATACGGGCTGGTCTCGGCGCTACTGCTCCGCTGCCTTCTTAGCATTGGCGGCTTCCTTCTTGCCGGCTTCCTCTTTTCGAATCTATTAGAACTTAGTGTACAACTGAGGGGCCACCTTAGTAATCTCCTCAGCCAACAGACTAATTGGAACCTCTTGTCTGCGCTCGACACCGCCACCGGTATGCTACTCCAAGAAGTCTGGAGCGAGGTCCTTGATGTTATTAACAGGTAGTCCCTTATTCTGTCTATTCTCCTCCTTATCCTGTTCTTCGAGCGAAGCATGCCGGATGCAGCTGTAGAGCTCCTACATATACTCGTCCTCAATGATCAAACTGTATAACAAGGGCGCCATTAGATTAGTGAAGTCGTTCGTTATATCGTACAAGAAGGGTGTCCGGCAGAAGTCCGCGAAGATTCGCATCAACATTGGCATGAAATTAGGCTGCTTGCTGCCCGCTTATGTAGCTGTCTTGCGCTTCGGAACGGCTGGTGGCTCCTTGTCTTCCCACTCGACCCATTTTAACAACTCTGGATTGTGCATGCTGCAGCACAGAGCTTGCTCGACAGGCTGAGGATTAGCCTTCTTGGACTCGGCGGTAATAAGCATACACTGCATAATATCTGATTCAGCGTTGAGCATCGTGCGCTCAGGGTCTGCTCTTTGCTCCTCTCCGGTGCGGTTAAGAGGGATAACCTGAACGACTATTATGCTGGTAAGGAAGTGGTAGACTTAATATATCGGACTCTTGCCAGCGCTCGTGCCGGCCAGCGCAAGGACGTCCTTCTTGGCGAAGATGAGAGTGCGAAGATGAGAGTGTACGACGTATCGACCTGGAAGTCCGTTGGCTAATACCCTTGCTCCGGGTAGAGCAAGTCGAGCACGACTTGGAGCGCATCACGCGTAATGCGCTTCTGGAATGGAATGCCGTGGACGCTCATCGCTTACAAAGATCTGGATCTGCTCTATCGTTGATCCCTTGATGTCTGCGCAGCGATCTTCGAAGTGTTTGGTCCACTCGGCTACAGGCGCACCTTTGCTGGCAACACTAGTCTCGCAATTCTCCACTTCAACGCTAACCGACTGGTTGCTGGTCGGCCTGGGATCCTTACCACTGGAGGCAGGATGTTATTCTCTTTCTACTTGCCTTTGCCTTTGCCCTTGCCTTTGCCCTTCTTGCTATCAGCACGTCTGAGGGCGTCTTTCTCCTTGCGGCGCGGCTTGGCCGACTTCGATAGTCCTGGCTGTGCCATCTCGGTCGCTGTGTGCATTTTGTGTGCGCTTGGTCTGTCGAGAGTGGATGGTGGGAGGTTGCTGGTGAATTGAAGAAGACTTCGAAGGGGAGCCTGAGGAGAGAAAAACAGTGGGGCATAAAGTTTGTTGTTTGCTACAGGTGGTCTTGTGAAGTAGCCGGTGAATTGTTTCTATTATCACGCACGCGACTTGTGTAATAACAGAACGTCACGACCCAGTGAGGAACATGAGCGACCCGGACTGGACTCTTCCATTGAACTCTTCCATTGGACTTTTCCACTTACACATGTTTACGAACTTCTTACTTACGTAACACTGCTACCACCGCCACTCAGGGATAGTCTCGACTCCATCGAAGAGAAAGAAGAAGAATGCCACTCTCATCGGCCCGCAAACGCCCTACCCTGGCATTGTTAGCACGATCTGACGATTCGGCGACGTCCCAGCAACGCGATCGAAGACTTTCTAATAGTACACGGATCTGGGACGTTCGATTACTGACTTGGCTATTTTGGGTGGAGGATTTGCGGCCTCATCCCTCGCGTGTTCTATGCATCAAATCAAAGATCACATCGAGAGGGATATGTTTCAGGTCGATGCATAGAAGTTTGTAGAAAGCCAAAAGCAAGCGACGGTCGTGACTCATGGTCAGCCCAAGGCTCTATACATTATGCCAACTTCGGTGAAGGCTATAAGCACGAGGAAAAGAAAACCCTGTGCTCAGGCTGTGAGATCTACGGTCCGACTCCCAAGGACTTCAAGACCACGACGCTGGATAAACGCGGTCGCTTCGATTTCAAAGCGCGTGATCGGGGTAATTGAGGGCGAGCGCTGAGCACGACCAAATCAAGCAACTGAGATGAATGCATAGAAGGATGTGCACATCTGCGATTAATATTATTACCAGGGCGGCTCAATTCGACCGCGAAGAGCGCCCATACGATGCAAGCAAGCCCCAAGCAGGAGGAGCAGACGGAGAAGAAAGGGCAAGAAGAAGCATGTCGATTTCGAGAAGCTGTAGTCGAATAATTTTTGACATAGTAATACTAAACGTATATCGGGATCCTATGCTTTTCGATAGAAGGACGCAGTAATGCAGTAAAAATCAATATATTGGCTAGACCATCGGAAGGAACCGATAACACATCGAGATGATCTAATGAATTTGTATAGCAATGGCATCCTTCGCTAGAGATCTGCGATTCCCGAATCGATCCAGAAGCAATTTTTTAATACGTCCTTTACAAGCGAGGCCGAGAGAAGGCGGTATAACGGGGCAGATTGTAGCACAAGCATTAGAAGAATTTCCGTGCAACACTCGGGACTTGTTCCAACTTCCATTAGAGGGCTACCCGCGAGGCTGTAACCCGTAAGAGGGAACAAGGAGCAGTCAGATAAATTGTCCTATCTTGATTATTCCTCTCGGAGTAATGCCACGAGTCGCACTACAGCCCAAGCCGGAGGTACGAGATGGATAACGGTCGCCAAGAGCAATACTCTCGCCTTGACTTTGATGTTTTCAGTGTGTCGGTATCGTGTAGTATCCCCTATATGATTTAATAGATTGCGCCGCACGGTAAAGCTTTCGTGCGGCCCTAATACGGTATCCCTTACATATACCAGGCCATGCGCAAGAAACATGTGCGGTAACACCTATGTACCCTCCCCTGTCGGCGATGTCGACAGCTTGTAAAGAGATTAGAGCACGCTTAGGTACAGGCGAAGAAGAGCCAGCTATAATTCGATACACAAACAGACTCGTACAGTTCTAGAAGAATGACCCATAGACACACCCCATTATACGGCAATCGCAGCGCCCTTAGAGCCGGCTTAAGGTACAAAATCTCGCCTCTCAAAGGCGACGACAATCGCGGACAGTTTTAGGTGTCTCCACTAATGCTTCTCCAATCCTAGAAAAAGGAGTGGAGCGTAAAAGGGTTAAAAGTTAGTAGCGCGGTTTTCTACAATAGTCAAAGCAGTCGCCGCGTCGTCGTAGCCAGGATCGGCATCTTCTTCGCTACATGCGGAACTTGTCCAGTTCTTTAATCTATAGCTAGATTCCTAGCAAAGATCGTTGGTAGTCCCCGCCTATTCCTATTGAAAAGTAGAAGTAATAGCCAAGGGGACAAAAGAGATAGAAGTTTTTTCAGTTGCTTGTCTATCTAATTCTACGGACATTTCTGACCCTATTATGCCCTTTAATAGCTATCTAGAAGCTTCTTCTATTACGTAATCGACGATTAGACGCGTAATCAATAACGTAGAAGTCAAATCCAATAGAAGGATAGAGAAACTATTAGAAAGAAGAAGTTTCTATAGTTCTCTATCTTTTCTGGTTCGATTTCGGGCTAGTCCTAATCGGGACGCACTAGGCATGCACCAGTCCCCAATTGGGTATAGTGCATCTGGAATCTTCTCTCAAGTCCTGGTTCAGAAATCCACCAGTCCGAATTAGGAATAGAAATCCACTAGTCCGAAAATAGCACCAATGCCCAACGCCCAGCGCCTCCCGGAATTTAGCTTATTCTTAATAGTTCCTATAATAGCGCCGAGTTTCGAATATTGCATCTAGGTAGGGATATGTTAGTAGAAGTATAGATAGTCCCGATCTTAGTACTAGGAATTTAGCTTATTCTTAATATACGAGGATCTTATAAAGTAGAATCTTAGTAAGGCTAAGGGAGCCTAGATTTATATAGTCGTAGCCGCGGCTAATACTAAGGAAGTACCTTGAAGCTACCTAGCTAGGTATACTAGGTAGATACGGGCTAAGCTAGATAGACTAGGCTTACTAGGCTAGTACTAGAACAGGAGCCTAATAGCCCCTTTCTATCTAATATTAAATTAATCTTAATATAATCTTAATATAACTTAAATCTTGTTTAATTTAATATATCGAATTATATTAAATTAATGTTAATTTGATCTTAGTTTAATATCAATTTGATATTAACTTAATTTATATATAATCTACGCTACTGTATATTACGTCGAGATTATTGCTGTCGCTACAATTGCTTATATACTAGCTAATCGTAGAGCTAATCGTAGATCTAGTATCTAGAAGCTCGGCTAATTGCTCGTTCTTAGCCGCGTTAACTATAGCTACCGCTAGTAACAGTGTCCTTCTTTTTCAAGCCCTTATACGAGCCCTATGTATTAGCTCCTCCCTATCTACAGCTTTTATAGTATAATTCAATATTACCTCGCTATGTACTACCGATTGCGGACGAGAGGTAACACGATAAACTACGTCGTAGGTCGGGAGGAAGTCGTTATTCTCAAATCGGATGGACGCGCCATGGACAGGCGCCGACGCTGGATGCGACTTGGTAGTAGTGCGCTATCCCGTCGTCCTCGTTGTCTGAGGCCCCCGCCTCTGCGCGAGAATATTTAAATCGGCGAGGCATGTAGAGAGCGATTAATTAGAGTATTGGCACCGCGATCGTAGAGTTATTATCGCGGCTTCCAGCCCGAGGTTTATAAGGAGGGAGGTAGACGTCGAAAGTACGAGCTTTGTCGAAGATAGAAGACTCCTAACCTTTAGCTCCGTTCCGTGTTGCTCGGCCTTAAGTTTCGAACGAAACGAGGTTGGAGAGAATTAATTTCGCGAAGCTATTTGGGACGGCAATGCGCTGGTGGAAAACTTCTGGCCTGGAACTTCAGGCGGTTAAGGCCTTTACTTAAGAGTGGACGATATAGGTCTTGGTACAAGCCCGGTTAAGTTTTGGCACAGGGTAACTACGCCTCTTAGGGATCCCGTAACCGCCGCATCTTAGACCTGGCGTTGTTCCGAAGATGCAAGGATCCAGTAGCTTCGCACTACGCCTAGGAGTCGTTAACACATCCACCAGTGCTTTAGCCTCTACATCGACTAACATCGTCAAAAGTACCTCCTCGCTCTCTCGTATGTTCGACGCTTCTCCAAGGAGAAATTCAGCGAGGTTGACCAAGGCGAAGCAGAAGCAGCCATCGAAACTATAGGAAGTATAGGTAAAGGCTTCAAAGCCGGGATAAGGTAGAATCTAGAGCTTTGCCTACATTTACGGCGAGATGTGCTATTTATAGGAGGAGATAGATATTATGCTGGGCATCGAGGTGTTAAATTTTTGGAGCAGATATTGAATTCCTAGGGCGGATAACTTAGTATATAAGACCTAGGTGGTTCGAGGTCTATGTTGGTCCAGCGGATCGTCCACCCGTATATTGTTATTTGCTTGCGGCTGTCGGAACGCTTAATAATATAGGAGGGTAGTTTTTAAGATACCTAAATTAGGGAGAGAAGGTATAGGAATAATAGTTGTCGGATAAGTAGAAAGAAGTATCCCGCGTAAAGATTATTAAATGGAGAAACAGTTGCTTTATCCGAATTATTCAGAGACGACAATACTTTATCTAGAAATCAGCTAGCTCCGATAGTAAAGTTAACTAAGTTCATCGAATTGTTCCTATACTGACCTTGTCTAGTACGCTCCCGTAACCCTTAGTAGGAGAGAAACACGACTAATAATAAGCCTTCCTAAGCGACCAAGGCTTTAGGAAGACTCGCTTACGGAACTTGTTTAACTCCGATTAATATACATCGTTCGACTCCTTTAAATAGATAGTACTCAATTCCATTTTTAGTCGTAAATTGTCAACATAGATCTCTTTATAGTATATATATAATAAAAATTAGATATATATAAAGATAACTACGAATAGGCATACTATGTACCTAAATATATTTATAGGAATCCCTATATATTTTCTTAAATCGCGCTAATGTAGAAATACGCTAACGGGAATTTCCGTTTTCCGGATGTAACCGGTTGGCTACTCTAGGCCTATGTAGGTAGCTACCTTCTCGCTAACAATTAGCTTAAGCTAGACATGCCTCTTAGTTACTATATATATTCTTTATTCGTCCTTCCTATAACTAGTCTATCTAACGGAGATCGTATAGTATGCTAATCTCCCACATGTTAGGCCGTGCTATATATAAAGTACGGGCGATCCGGTCTCTAGGACTTCCACTTTTAGCTAAGGGACCTACGACCAGTATACCGACTACCTAATCGTTCCGAGAAGATATACGCTACGAAGCGTTAAAACAGGTGCCGGTATAGTATACGTAGGCTTCACATTAACTACGGTTATGCAACACTATAGTTCTACATCGGTTCGCATTCCATAATCTTTATCCCTCTCGATATCGTCTGACACCCGGATTGAAACATTTTACTATTGGTACCTATCCACGCTCGAACAGATCCCTTCATCTCCCGAACCTACGAGCTTCCGTACCTCTCTATCGACTACAAGACTCCGACTCTTCTTTTCGACGTACATGGACTCCTCCGCCGGGTAGCTCGAGTAAGCGATGTAAAAGCCTCGAAAGCAAGCGATTAAAGTAGGTTGGATTCTGGGTCCAGGTCAACGTGTAAAGAGATAACTTATAGGGAACATGGCATAGAACGAGTACGTTCAGTCGGATTGAGAGAATAAAGATGCGAGGCCACGGTAGGATAGCGAGGAAGAAGCTATAACCGATGGCCGTCATAAATAAAAGGAGGAGACCTAGCCAAGTAAAGGAGGGAGGATATGCTAGCAATTATTAAAGCGAGGACAAAACCAAAATAAGTCGAATTGATAAGGCAAAGACACAGCTGTGTAGGCTGCCGAAATCACCAACCCGGTACCTCAGAGGTGCCTACAAGGCTCGGATGAAGCTGTATTGGTCGTACATGTCGCACACTATTACTATAATAGCGGCCAACCTTTCGTCTACATGCGCAAGATTAGGAGTGGGAGCGCACCACACACGTTCCCCTTACCTCTTCTTACTAGACCTCCTTATAGAACTTCAAGATGCTGCCAGCGAACCTTCCTTCATCGCCTCTTCTTACTAGACCTCCGTGCAGCCAGACCTCCGTAGAAAACTTCAAGATGCCGCCAGCGAACCTTCCTTTATTACTATTATCGCTCCTCTGGGCCCTTAGCTACCTACTGAACCGAATGCAAAAGCTAGAAACGGAGATCGCTGGAATGGAGCATCGGCGAACCGACTCAAGCATCAATGGCCGTCGCGTCGAACACTACTAGGCAAAGCCTTTGCAATACAAATTTTGGCGTGGGAGGCTTTACTTTACTCATTCGAGGCATGTTTTGGCTCTCCGTTACGTCGCCGTTTTGATAGTCTATAGAGTTATCGAGTAGCGTGGTCGATAGAGAGGCAACCGTGTAGAGTAGGAAAAGCCCATATACTGACCTAAACCTTTAACAACGGCTAACAATCGTAGGCAACGAGTTTACCGCAGTCGATGGCTTTATCCTGGTCCGGCGTAGTGAGCGCGTATCCCGAGATATAGGACTAGGCTCGAGTTCGTGTTCATCGCGTACGACTTTGTATCTCACATACGAGGTCGATTGCCAATCTGTAGCGGTTCGCCTATGGCTTCGCACGCAATCGCTGCCACCAGGGGATTTCCACGAGCTGCATGCTCGAGCGCTTTCCAGGACCACAGCTCTATAGAAGTAAGAGATGTCGACCGCAAGCATAATATAGGGCCAGAGTAAGAGCAGACATAGAAAGGGATGAGGAGGTCGAGGATACGGGAGAAGATAGGTGGATCAGGTATAATAAGTAGGGGGTTGTGTTAGGAGCGGAGCAGAAAGAGGAGAGGATGCAGGACAGAATACCCTTAGTTAGGAGGGGAAGGCTATAGGAGTTAAGGTCGAGTCCTAGAGGTAGAGGATAGGTTTATGCTAGCCCAGCTTTCGCGAGGAGGTTTCGACTATCTGGAGAAGATACTGGAGACTTTAGTACGTCGGACCCTTTTAATAATGCGTAGTGGGAGCAACGCTCGCCGAGGAAGATGCGGGAGTAGGGGTCGACGTTAAGTTTTGGAGGTAGAAGATAGGTATATGTCAGCCTAGTAACTATATGCCTTATCCACACATTTATAAGCCGGGAGGCGATGCTAGTAGTAGGTGGATGTTTCGTAGAGGAGGACGACGTCTAGAGCCTATTACTTATACTTTCTAGGACTATATTACTAGGCGCGTCTTAGGGCACCCGTACGCGGTACTCTACTATCCCGACGAATAAAACGTTACTCCCGACGCTATTAATTAGAATGCGAGTACTATACGTCTTTACGCGGTTCTAGGAGTACTGTTGTAGGCAAGAGTAGTACTACAATTAGGAGCAACGCTATAGTTAGCCGTAAGATAGCTCGACGATTCCGTAGAGGAGCGCTTCGTTCTAGGTTGTCTTTACTTCTCGGGATACCTCGTATATACCATTGACCTTTAGACATCGACCTACCGTTATTAATCTTTTACCGTCAGTCCCTAGGCCGCTACCTCCGCTATAGGCCCTCGTCTAAAGATCTACGCTAATAAAGAAAAAGCCTATTTAGTAGGCCCTTTTCTCTTTTACCCCGCCGCCAACGACGACTTATCTATTGATCCATTACTCTATAGTAACGTATTTAAGTAACATACTAGAGGTACAACGTATAAATCCGTTACTAATAGAAGAGATCGTCTATACTATAAGAGAGTACGAGTCGTACTACGAAAAGATAACTTCGGCGAAGAATCTTATAACTATCTATCCTCGGACTATAGAGATTATATAAACTTCCTATTATTATCGCTAACAATATCTTCGACGAATGCTAGGTCTCGCTAGATCTACCGAGTTCGACGTTATCCTTAGCCGACTATATATTACTACGAACTATATTAATACTCCGTCGCGAACATTAATTAAAAAATGTCTATAACCTATTAGGTCGCTTACTTTTACTCGTCTTTCTTATATCTAATAAATAAAATAAGAATAGGATTATATTAGATAGTAACACCGTCTATCTAATAACCTCTCCTTTAGATTATCGAAGTCTTCGACTATTAGATTCTCTAGATCCTATAGTTAGTCTAAGCCTATATACGTCCGTTACTTATAATCCTTCTATAACGTACTATACGTAAGAAGAAGACATAAGTTTCTAGGTCCTTCCCTTATTAGCTAAGCTAATAAAGACTAGACGATTACTATATCTTAACGCTATATATCGAGAAGACGATTTCGTTCGACGGCGAAGACTACTAACAACGGGTAACGTAAAAGCTCTACCTTACGCTTACGAGCTTCGCCTCTAACTTTAAAAGCGGATAGAGGCTTAGATAGAGGAGAACTATAAGCGAGGGGTCGAGATTATCTTAAATATAGTATACTACGTTGGCGATAGTAATATCTTTTATAGTTTATTTAAGTCGACGGTATTGCTTTTTATGTTATATTAGATCGTCTTCTTGATCTTTAGAGTCGTATAGGTCGTTGGCGTAATCGGCTCGGCGTAATAATAGAGTTTTATACCTAAAGCCTTCCTCGATTTTTCTTAGTAGAGAGTCGTCTCTACTACGAACTTTACCTTCTTTCGTCCTTAGCCTAACTAGATCGTTAATAGGCTTACTATATATTAGTATAACTTGAGCTAGGGACCGGTTTCGTCCGCCTTCTTTACTTTAACCTATTTCGGTACTAATACTATATACTTAGGACTACTAGAGAAAGCTTCTACTACTCCTAGGTCAAAGACCGTCTAGGGAAACCGGTATCGTTCGCCTTCTTCGATATAACTACTCCGGTACTAATACTATATACTTAGTACTACTAGAGAAAGCTACTACTACTTATATATATCGAAGATCGTCCCGAAATACCGGTATCGTCCGCCTTCTTTAATGTTACTTATGTCCTTACTAATGTTACTTACCTAGGACTATCGAGAAAGCTTTTTTCTACTACTCGTGTCGAAGACCGTCCGGGAGAAGCTTTAGACATCCTCCGAAGCAAGAGTATTAGGGTTAGGGTTAGGGTTAGGGTTGACATCAGAATCGCCGCTAGTGCGCAAAGCTTCGAAGACGTCCAAGTTGGCGAGGTCTAGCAGGACGCCGAAGAAGAAGAGAAAGACTGACAAGGCGGGCACGGCGATGAAGGAGCCGACCGCCGCTCTCTTCATCGTGCGTTCGCCTTCGTCGCGAGGTAATGGCAGACAGGGCGCTGGCAGGGCGCCGAAAGAACAGAACTTAGCAGTCGATGAACGCATGTCTTGTATACCACTCTGCGAAGACTACCTCGTCGAGTCTGATCCAACGCCCGTCCTATCGTCAGCATCACCGAATAAGACATCGCTATCGGCGTCCTTGATCTCCTCGTCCTCTCTTATCTCCTTCAAATCCTCCACGACCTCCTTCAACTTATCAGCCTGCCTCTCGATTTTCAAAAGTCTGCTTGGAACTCTCCACCGCCGCAGCGCCACCTTCCGCTTCCCTCCACATCCTCTCCGTTCGCCGACAATGTGTCACTCGTCCCACACTTATTCCCACCGTACGCGTTGACCACCTTCAGCGAACAAAGACCACCGCCGGACACCACTGTCCAATGCAGGCGTCTTCCTTGGGTGTGAAGACGGTAGTTGCTTCGATGCTGATGAGGACTGAATGCGCAACCATGGTCCTGAATCCACAGGTGTAGTACGCCGGGTCGGAGCGGGCATGGCTATGAATGGCTCTCGGAGGAGGGAGATGGCGATCGCGCAGAGAGTCGGATGCGGTCCAAGGTCCTTCCCTCAGTGGAAGCTGTGGTAGGTGACTCTGCTCGCGCGGGAAAGTAAGCAGAGCATCCAGCAGGCTGACGAACGGTCGGCCTTTGTCGTTTGGAAGTGCCACATCAAAAACACCCATCCAACCTCGAACCGTAGCTTCGTTGCTCTGGTAGCAGCCGGCATCACTCCAGTGAGGGAAGTCAAGTCCGCGTTTCTTGCCAGAGTCGACGACATTGAGGGAGTTAGTGGTTTCGAAAACGCTTGCTGGCTGGTTTCCTGAAGCTGGTTTCCTGAAGCTGGTGGATCGGATCTGATTTGTACTGCTGTGTATGCTCCGGCATAACCATGTGGTTATCGGTGCGGTCCAGCTTGCGAGACCGGTTGTTGAGGCCGGCGTTCAGCCAGAGATGGATGGATCTCCGGTATGGTCGCTGGGTGTGGAGCATGACAGCGGCTTCGTCGTAGCATGGATGATAGTCAGGCTGACCAACAAAAGAAGGACGATTGGCCTCAACGCATGGCGGCGGGAGACTATCGGCAAGTACATCTTTCGGCAGTGGTCAACATTCAGAGATGGGTACCGCATGAGGCTTGATGGTGAAGCAGAGTGTTGGAAAAAGGAAACGAGTGTACTTCCGTATCTAGAACGTTCTACAAGACGCTGGCTTGCGTCAACGCTTGCGTAAATGTTCGATCAATTTCTAACACAGAGAGACTGCAATGCAAGGGCGAGCCAGATACCTGGTCTTCGTGCCATGTGACAGATTTCTTTGAACTGACCTCCACGTCCGATGTTTGATCACGACGAACATGATGTCGTGAACCAAGCCAGCTTCGCAGAGGCTTCCCGAGGAAGTTGGTGGCCAGGGTGATTCTCTGCAGTCATCTCCAGGCACCTTCCTCGCGGTAACTGACCAGCCGCAAGTCGCCACGATGCTCGATATTGGTGTGAGCGACACTGCGAAAGGCCTCGTCGTCAAGATCTTTCGTGGTCTTCTCTTGAGATATTTGTCCTTCTACTCCAGCACCCATGCCGTCGTACTGCGATGGCTACTGCATGAATCTCCAGTGTAGTAAATGAAGAACAGGGAATCGGTGGTAAGTCGTATCAAGTCTCTGAACGAAGTTTCAGACCACATCACCCGCATTTACAGAGAAGTAAACGATATGTGCACACAGACATCGTCCCCGAGAACCTGGACCAATACCACAACATTTCAGCCAGCATCCACGAACGCGGTGATGGAGGAGGAACAACCCATGCTTGATCATATCATATTCCGCACCTCCACAAACCATCAAGATCTTCGAAGTCCTGGATCGTATCACCCTCTTCTGTGCAGAACACGACCATTCGTCCGTGTTTTTAAAGCATTTCCTGGTACTTCTGGGCGACCTGCAGGATAGTCCTGCGCGGATATTCCACCGTTCCAAAGATCACTCTCCTCTTCAACGACTGCCTTGTCTACTCGCCCTATTCACGGCCGCTATAAACGACCGCAGCCCGCATCCGTCTTTATCTGTTCCATCCAACGGTCCGAACCACTTTGGATCCTCAGCCAGGAAGTCGGTCAACTTGTGGGCTCGTAGAGCCGTCGCGATGGCTTGGACTTCCTTCACGGGACATAGCTGCAGGATATCTGTCAAGTCCTCGGAAGAGCTGGGAAGAGCTGGGTGGTTAAGGGTTCAAGAGGAGGTGTGACTGCGGTGCAGTCTTGCTCTTCGCTGGAAGATTCGTCGGACGATACCATCTCGAGGATCTGAAGCAGCAGAGTAAGGAGAAGTGTGACCGCGCGAATCGAGTTCCACATTTCCGTAGAAAGTCCATCTTGTTCGGTTAGTAGCAGCAGGCCCTGCTTCTTTGGTCGTCTTCTCGTCAAGCTCTGCTCAGCTAGCTTTATCTTTTCTGCGCTCTCAGCTCGTTGCCGACTTCTCCAAGTGTAGTGGAGGTTCTCCGCTACAGTCGCGCGACTACTCTGGCCGACCTTTACCCGATCCTTCAGCTCAGCCAGCATCGTCCTTCAGCTTAGCCAGCATTGTCCACGCCACAACAGTCTGAGCATCATCTGGCTTCTTGCCCAGCTTCTTCAGCGCAGCCCGTACTTCTCCAGATCGAGAACCTTGTCTATGCTTGATCCCCGGCGGCGTTTAAAGAGGTGAGTCGCGCATGTGTAGCGGTAATGGCGGTATGGACGGTGAGGAGTCGCTGGGATCGATAATGGTAATAAGGATCGGGAGGCGGAGGCGGAGGCGGAGATGTGAAGGCGGCCAATGCGGGACGGAGATGTCCTCCGAGTGCGGAGTCCTGGATGATCTGCAGAAAGAAGTACCTACAGAGTGTGCCGATGGTAAGAAAATCAGCTTCGGGCAAGGAGGCGGTGGAGCCTGTTTGGCGTTGACAGTTGCGACTATTCACGATGAGACAGATGGTGGACTGCGTCTAGGTGCTGAGCTTTCCAGGTGACGAGCTATTTGGGCAAAGCTGTGATGCAATGGAATCAATCATGTGATTTGTGGAAGCGCGTTCCGACGGTGGCTAGAAGGTGGCCTACGATGTAGGCGATGCTGATGCGGCTGAGTTGCGAAGAGGGCGACAAGTGTATCTTGGCGAAGGCTGCCGTCCGGCATGCACATTGGGAAAGTGTACCAGTGAAATTGCAACGCGGGATCTGCTTCTCCAGACGAAGTGGAACAAGCGGCACCGGAGGAGGATCTTCGTGCGGCGGAGAGGGTACTCGCCAGGGATGTGCGCAGAAGTCGATCAATGCGTGCTGTCTACCTCATCAATTCTGTGTACGAGCTGAGGGCCACGCAAGAGCGCAGACAAAGGCTGAAGCTGCTAACGATGCGAGAGGCGATGCTGCCGCGAGCATGGTGGCCATGTTCTGAGCCGGATAATGTTCAGTTGCTACTCATAACCGGGAATGCATGAGTGAATGCAAGATGTTGCTCGTATCCGGGAAGTATGAGTGAATGCAAGATGTTGTTTTGGGCCAGCATTTCGCCGATAACTTTAAGTTGGCCGGACCAGAAGGGGCGATAGAAAATTTCTCTCGAGGCTGATCTGGCTGGAAGATGTCCGCACCGGCCATGGTGCCATTCCTGAGATGTGTTAGGGTGAGCGCACTTGACCCGAATGCAAGTCTTGTCAGAGGGCACAAGAGCAACTGGAGAGTTCAGCGTTGTGATATCATCATTCCTCGTCGCCCAAGTAGCGACCAGGCTGCAGCATTGCTCTCCGGCTATCCCAACATCTTTGTCAAGACAGCTCGTTCATAGCGGATGTGCTCGCCGATTCCTCAGCAGAGGGCAAGGTCATGTTAAGGTTGCCATATGTTCTGGTATGTTTGCGCCAGAGACCGAATTTGATGATGATGGATCTTGGCGAGCCGTTTTCCCCATGGCTGCGAAGTCCAGCGTTTTTCAACTCCAGATTGTCTGCGGGAGGAAGGAGCCGGACTGCGAGTCGGAATATGATCGAAGCAGTAATTCCGCTGGAATGGCCTCTGGTTGCAAATACGGACTGGGACTTGATGATTGTGGTTCCCGTCCGCTGCAAGTCAGGTCTTACCGATCTGAGAATGCCAGCCACAACCCGGGTAGGTTCATCATGAGGTGCGAAAGGTATCCCAGCGCACACAACGAGTACAAGTCCGGCAATCGCCGTGTTATTGACCGACACGCGCGCAGCACTCCCCTTCTGACCGGTTCTGATCCGTACAGCACACCTCCTAATGGTGGTATCGCGGCGTACGCAGAGGAGCTCCACGGCGCGATGTTGAACAACAATTCCGATCACAGCTCGTCTGCGGCAGAGGTTGGCGTGTGGCAGCGGTGCGCCTCGCGTCTTGTTCCAAAGAAGATGACGATTTCGTAGGACAACAATCCAGACAGAGGTGAAGATGATGGCGTGACATGCTGATCGAGACGGCATTTTGCGTGGATGGGTACGACAGGCCTGTCTTCACTCTCACCGGGGATGTCCACTCCGGTCCCAAAACATGGGCTGATCGCCGTTGCTGCGGCTCCATTTTCCACATGCCCGCTCCAGCGCCCTTCTTTGCTTGTCCAGAGACATGAGACCAGTATGGGAGTCTGCAATTTCCCAACACATGTAAGCCTCCTTCTGCAATTCGACGATCAGGGTTGATTAAGAATTGAGAGCAGACAAGATAGCTGCTGTAGTCAACTCATCCAGCAAGGGGGGTCAGGAGGTCCTGATACCCACGGAGGACGGGTGAATCATCGTCGCGCTGAGCTGAACGTGTATGGTGACACGAGCATGCAAAGAGTAGGAGGGGTTTCATATGTGCAAATTTGACCTGTGCGCCGGCCGTACTTGGGTGTTGCGGGCATTGAGGGCAGCAGCTTGGGATTGAGACGAGGAAGCCGGATGCGATGAGTGATTCGATCGCCAAAATCAGAGCGAGATGGCCGGTCTTCCGCCTGAAGAATGAACATATGAATAATGACGTACGGATCTGGCTGCACTCCGATCGAACGCACCCAGGGGAGTGGGCATTCAATACAGCAGCTTGGTGATGCCGCAAGCCAAGTGCTGCACGAATTCACTATTTCGTCCAGCGAGGGTGATCAGACGCCGCCTGATCGGCGTCGCGCGTAAACCAGTTGTTCCTGGTCCACGTAGACAGCCGACGTTTTCAATGTCTGACAGTGCGCCAATCGGAAGCAGGTATGCACTGAAAGAGCCCCGATGGAACGGTGGTGCATGGCTCGAAGAATAAACCGAAGCCTTGGTGACCAGAGCTCAAGCTGACAATCCTTGCCGTAGGTCGGACAGACATTTGCGAAGGAGTGCCTGAGTTTTCCAGCGATGCATAATCGGGAGTGGGCTCTGAGAGAGGAAGAAAGTACCAGCCTCCGAGAGAGATCAATTGGCTGGCCATGTTGACGGACGATCAGAAGGCTTCTACCGCTGCATGCCAATAGCTGGCGAGTCGATCGAATCGAGGAAGATTCTTCTGTGGTCTTAGCCAAATTTCCCGTGACCGAAAGTCCCTTGCCGTTGCTGATGTTTGAAGCACCAGAATACGCGCGAACCAGGTTTCTCAATTCGACCACGCAGTTCAGCTGAAGTTCCATGAACGCAAGTCCCGGGATTCGCAGGAAGGAAGGTACCAGCCAGGTTGCGGCGCAAGTGGTGTATGCGATCGTTCCAACGAAGCGGTACGAGATCGGATATGCCTGTTGAAGACTGCAACTCTCTCCCATCGAGATCCTTGGGATGTGGGCGGTCGGATTTCGACCGGTCGACCCCATGACGATGGAGTGTGAAACCAGGAAATCGGAGTTGATTGGTTGCAGGAGCAGACGATAACGTGGAGGTCGGAGGAAAGTCGAGATTCGGCCGCGACGTACTGCGAGTTCGAACCAACCAGACTGTTGCGGAGATGAGGTCGGAGGCACGCATTCCCATGGAGGAAGATGGGACAACGCTTGTTTCCGCCTCACCTGCTCGAATATCGCACGTCTGTCGCTGTCCTCGCAAGTTCGGGCTCCAGTACCCAACTCTCCCGTTGCTCGAATACTCGTCGCCTCTCTGCTCTCTGCTGCCGGGATCGTGGAACTGCCGGGAAGCGATTCTCGACATGACAAGCGGGAGAGCCTGCTAGAAACGTCTTATGGAACCTCGCCCGGTGCGTGGGGCCGTTCGGACGCAAGAGATGGCGCTTCGGAGACGACGGGTAAGAAAGAA
Organism: Zymoseptoria passerinii SP63; assembly: GCA_000223825.2. Lineage (NCBI taxonomy): Eukaryota > Fungi > Ascomycota > Dothideomycetes > Mycosphaerellales > Mycosphaerellaceae > Zymoseptoria > Zymoseptoria passerinii. The sequence goes on from AFIY01000580.1 coordinate 18,640, forward strand.
GGCGTCAATTTTCGGTGCGTAGATATTCGGCGGGCGCGCCGGCGTGCGGGATTGCGGTCACACTGATGGAAGGGCGTGCAGAGGTGGCGGTGTTTTTCAGCAGCCTGATGCGAGAAGCGGTGGATCAGACTCGGGTGTTGACCACCAATGTGGCACGCTCGAAGGAAGTCGATAGAGATCCGATGGAAAGGCATGCAGAGGTGGCGGTCTTTTCAGCAGCTTGCTGTGAGAAGCGGTGGATGAACTCGGGTGGTGAACAATATGTGTGGCAGCTCGATGGGAGTCAATAGAGATCCAATGGTCGTTTGTGGAGCACGGCTGCCGGATGTAGAATGTCTTTCTGGAACGGGATGTCTTGCTCACTGCGGAGCAGCACCCGGTATCCGCACGGCACTGTCCTCGCCATCTCTTCCATCCCTCTCACTCTTCCCCACTCTCCTCACTCTTCTCACTCTCCTCACTCTCCTCACTCTCCTCAACTCGCTGCGGTGCCACAGGAGCGCGTTTGTCAGGTACAAGCCTGCGATTGATCCCCTGCGCGAGTCTTTGCAAATATGCTGGAATGCCGCTGGAATGCCGATGCGCTCGGTCTGCTTTGCGACAGCAGTATCCACTGAAGGCGGAGCATGATCGACCACCGGACTGCATTTAGCTTCATTGTCTAACGGGCTGCGCCGGCGGTCTTTGCCGTCAGCCTTGCTTGCTGGCGTCTTCTTCTTGACACGCATAGGCTCTTGCACCGGCATGCTGTCGGCATTGATGCTTGCTGGCTTCTTCTTTTTGACATGAGCAGATCCTTGCGCTAGCATGCTGTCGGCATCGTCCTCTGAACAGTCCTCTATTTTGACATGTCTGCTGTTCTCCAGTGGCCGAGAGGTTTGACGGACGCGCTTGTCGGGTGCAAGCCTGTTGTTAATCGCTTGCGCGATTGTCTGGAAGTCTGCTGGACCGCCAGTCAGCTCAGATCGCCTCGCGATGTTAAGGTCGAGGGCGGCCAAATGCTCTGCGACATTGCTATCTCCCGAGCTCGGCGGCGTATCGTTCCGGCCGGACATGTTCATCGGCGAGCTCTTCTCAACACAAACACACGCTTCCAGCAGCTCGATGTCGGCCTCGAGATATTCCTCACGGCTCATACCGACTCCCTTGTAATCGTTGAAGAAGCTCGCCAGAATCTCGCTGTCTATCTCATGCATCAGATTGGCGAGGTACATAAACTGAAGCTTCATAGCATTCAGCTGTCCCTCCAGTCCATTGGTGTCGCCTCGCGCCTGGAAATGGGGGCCAATATTTCTCAGCTTTCGCCATAACTCGTGATCGTGGAGATGAGCAGGTGGATCGGCGCGCTGCCCTTTCGACACAACCCCAACATTTCGCTCCAACTTGCGACTGTTCGGTGTTGAGTGAACAGGTAGGTCGGCGCTCTGATCCATTGGTGCGCGAAGGGCTTTGTGCTGTGACTTGCTTCCTCTAGAAGGGAGGTGAGCAGGCCTATCGTTCACCGCATGGTCCACTTTTCGCTGTAATGTGCGACTGTCTCGAGGTTGCTGAACCAACGGATTGGCACCGTTTGCTTTCAGTGCATGCTCGACTTTTCGCTGTGACGTCCGACTGTCTCGAGAGTGCTGGACAGGAGGATCCGCGCCGTTTGCTTTCGGTGTGTTGATTGCGGAACCTGGGTGTTGTTCGACAGGAGATTTCTCGGGCATTGTTTCCGGTGGTGGGGCCATGAGAGAGAACAGCGAGACCAGAGAGCGTACATAGGATGGTGGCCTATACGTCAAAGTGTAAGCGCTCGCAACTTCTACCTTTATTACTCGTAGTTTCTCTGAATCTACTACTACTATAACTACTACTACTACTACTATACCGCTACCCGTTATACTATACTATCGTATCGATATCGACTACTTCTAAGCGGAAATCGAGCTTCTTCTCGTAGTCTCTAAATAGACGTAGGACGCCGTCGTTTAATAGCTAAAGGACAAGAAGAACGTTACTATTAGGCTACGAATATTTAATAAGAACCTCGCTACTTAAGGAGTATCTATATAGCCGAAGGTAATAAGGAATATATAGTTCCGGAAATTAAGTATATAGGAAGC
>AFIY01000579.1:0-14911 GCA_000223825.2 Zymoseptoria passerinii SP63
AACATATACGTAACGACTACTCGCAAGGCATTCGCGCAGTAATATCGCAATTGGCGATGTTTTCCGACTATGTTATCGATAAATATTGGTCTGGGGTGGGCCATTTGGGCTGCCCTAATAATGGCCCAGATGATAACCATGTCCGTGGACCGACTGTCAGAGTCCCGTCGAGGATGTAGCAGGGGAGGCAGGAGACCAAGATGTGGATCCAGCGAAAGAGCCATTGATTCCCTCCACTTTTTCTCCGCTTTAAGCCAGAACAAGCCATGTAGTGGATGCAGTTGTCCAAATGCATAAGACCCGTGTGCGAACAACAAAAAAACCTGAACTCCAAGCGTTAGCGATAGCACGTAATGTAGTGACAAGGCTGAAATGTGCACTCCTCCGAACATTCCTCGTCACCAAACCCAGCTAGTTCCAGCATCCACGTCGTAGTGCCCAAGCAGCAGCCAACATGCCCCGGAAACGTGCCGCATCCGCTCCCTATGTTCGCCCCACATACGTCCGCATCGGTCGTATACCAGCCAAAGACGAAGACGATGAAGACCACGAGGGCTTTTCGCTTCAATACTGCGTAGTGGCAACAGTGAAGAGGAACCAGATCAAATTCTACGGCATTGCCACTTAAAAGTTCCCGAATTTCCGCGTTGGCGCGTACGACAGTCTGGATCTGATCACCCATATCTACGCTCCACCTGATGATCTGCGTCCAGATCCATTGTTTGCCGGGCCATTCATAGCGGAGACTCTCGAGGAGGAAGTGAAGAAGTGGTTGGCGGCGATCGAAGATGGAACGTCGAACCAGCTCACGGTGCAAGCGGTTGTGGCGCCGCTGTGGCCTGTCGACCTGAGACCAGGCGCGGACCAGAGCGGTCGAATGATTGCAGTCGTGATCAACTTCATCAATCAGGCCGTCCGGAAGAATATGGGATTGCCGCGCAACTGTCAGGCCTTACTTGATGCAGATATGAGCTACGATCAATTCAGAACATTCGTCGAGACGGAGACGGAGACATTCGATCCAGATCGCGAATTGGGACCATTGATGAATGACGATGACTCTCCGCTGACTTTTTGGGCGGATTTGGAGTTCAGGGTGATGCCGAGAGGTGAGAGTAGGATGGTGATCTGGACGGCAGGGGATGGACTTGTGGCGAGCGACTTTTTGAGAATGTGGCAGGCTGGAAGTGCCAACGCACGTCGCCTGCTGTATGTAGAAGTCAGGATTGTGAGAGATGAGAATTGGGAACAGAAGGATGCGGCACACAAACTGAGGGTGCGACAGGCCAAGGCCTGACACGGAGTTGGACTCACGCTTACTAGAGAGAAGGGGAAGAAGGTCGAGACTATATCCATTCTTGTGTCTTGGACGATTCGAAGAAGCAACAGAAGGACGAAATTCCGGACGAATAGCCAGAGCCCTCGAATGACAAGCTCAAAAGGTCGATGAGAAGGACATGTCTGTGGAGCTGAGCGTCCAAGTAGGCGGCTCCAGCCCAAGAAGAAGTATCTTTCCCCAGTGTGTGCTCATGTTAGTGTTGGACCATTCATCGCTATCGCCAGTTTGGTCTGCTCTCGAATGAGCTAGAACGAATAAAGAAAACAAGTGTCTTGAAAGTTTCCTCTTGCGTCTCGAGACATGACAGAACATCCTCAATCGACCCGTCCTAATGCGTTCACCTCGATGACGGAGGAACAAAGCCCATTGAGACAGTGAGGGGATTCTCGTTCATCGTAGCCAGAAATGACAAAGAAATCCGAACCACGAGTTCCAGCAGTATTCCGCATGAGCTGAAAAGCTTAGATTCCCATTTCCTCACCCATTCCTCGTTGGTCCACTTACACCAGCCATCTTCTGCACCACACTTCGATAGCATCAGTCACGATGGCGCGCAAGAAGGCTCCACAGGCCCCTAAGTACATCCGTGTCGGCACTTATCCAACTGATAACAAGCCTTCCGTCCAAGGAAGCCTCCCACTCGAATATGTCGTCCTCGCTACAGTCACCGACAAAAGTGTCCAGTACTACGGTATCGACACCTGGATGCTCCCCAGGAACATTCAAGTCGGCGACTATGGTACCATGGACTCCATACGATCCATCTACGGCATCAACTTGGTTCCGGATCAGTTTTTCAACAGGAGATATCAAGACGGAAGCATCCACCAGGCCGTGAGGGAAGCCATGAATTTGTCGAAAGGAAGGGCGAGCGACCCCAATCGACCAATCCCGCCGCCGCTGCATCCTTTGCAGGCCAGCGTTCAGCGACGAGCTACCAGCGCAGACCGAGGAACAGGAGAGATCGGTGCGGTCATGGTTTTCGTCAACAAGTCGATCGGCAGGAATTTGAAATTGCCGCGCAACTTCCAGGCCGGCCTCGATTGGAATGAAACGTTTGCCACTCTTATGACGTTCATCAAGGCGGAAGCAACGACCTATGCCAACAATAACAGCCTGGGCTGGCTGCTGGATCATAACGACTCGCCACTGGGGTATTGGGCCGATCTGGAGATATGGGTGCTGCCCAGAGGCGAAACGGAGCTGCTACAGTGGAGGAGGGATGCGGCGAGATTGGTAGCCAGAGACTTCTTAGGAGCGCCCGGTCCTGCCAAGAACGATGCCAGGGTGCTCTTCATAGAGGTCAGAGTTGTGCCAGATCCAGAGGCACAGGCGAAGGATGCGATATGCAAGGCGAAGTTGGACAAGATCAAGGACAGGGTGAACAAGGGGGTTGTTGGCAAGGATCCCGTCAAGGAGAAGAAGAGGAAGAGAGATGGGAAGTCAAGTGGCACTGGGAACAGAAAGCAGCAGAAGACCGGTCGTCAGACTCAGGTCGAAGCGGAGCCTGATGCGGAAGAGAGCGAGGAGGAGGCCCAGATGCCGGACCCAGCCGACGACGAGGAAATGCTAAATCCAGTCGACGAAGATGAAGTGCCAGATCCAGTCGATGAGGATGAGGTGCCCGGAGAAGAAGACATCGTGGATGCGCCCGAGTCGCCCAGGAGCAAAAGACAGCGCTTGCTGGAAATAAGAGACAACGCTAGGAGAGAGCTCGCCGCTATGGATGCAGCATTTGCGGCCAAACAGCAGAAGCAGCAGAAGAAGCCGCGTGCGACAGCCAATGACACAGTTGGGAGGCGGAACCCCAGACGAGATGTTCGAAACGCAGCTGATCAGGATGCGGTCGATGAGGATGCCGTCAATGCGGATGAAGACGCCTTGGAGGATCATAATCCGCAACGAACGATCGAAACCGGTGAGTTTGGCGCCCTACTTTACGACCTCACGCGACAAATTGCGGGTTCCACAGGCCCAGAAGGTGAACATGATAGAGCTCAAGGGGAGGATCAAGAGGAAGATCAAGTAGGAGATCAAAAGCAAGACCGAGAAGAAGATCGAGAAGATGACGAAGATGAAGATCGAGAAGATGAAGATCAAGAAGATGAGGAAAAAGGAGGTCAAGAAGAAGATTTTGAAAAAGAAGATTACGATGAAGACGACAATCCGCCGCCTCCAGCAGGAGCGGCCGAACCAGAGTCCGAGGACGAATTCGAAGATGCACCGGAGCAACAGAGAAGACCTTCGCGGAACACGAAGACCACACGAGGCAACGGCAAAAAGACGCCGGCTACCAAAGCAACGAAGACACCTCAAAACCGATCAGGGAAATCATGGGGGACATACAAGAATTCCGCACTCGGGACGCGCCAAAGGGTACTGTCGCCCGCGGCACCAGCTGATCGAGTATTCAGAACAGCAGCGCTTGATGAACGAGCCCTATCGATGGTGCCTAACTGGGCAGCCAGAACTGCAATGGACACTCGTCAAGCCAGAATGGAAACGCCTGGTCGATCATCCAACACTGCAGCTCGTGGTCAGCGAGCCAGAACAGCAGAGTCTCAGGATGATGAGATGGCGGAGGACTCTGATACGACTTTGAGGAAGCGAAAGCAGGGTGGAGGAAAGTCGAGGGAGAAGAGCAGATCTCCGCTCGCTGCCAAAGCACCACCGATGGAGGAAGAAGAGGAGGCGGAGGAGACTGATGCACCTCCGAGGAAGCGAACGCGGCACGGTGGCAAAAGGGAGAAGAGCAAGTCGACTCCCGCTACTAGAGCTCCGAAGTCGCCTGCAAAGACACTGAGTCCGAAGTCGAAGAAGAGGCGGCAAAACATCGCGAATGGCATCTGGGGTTACGAGCATTGATCGCACTGGTTGTTTGGTCTCAGCACATTTCATTTACGAATACAGGAAGTAACACAGATACAAAGTGACTCACATTGCTTTTCATTCCCGTCACTTCACTCCTTTCAGGGCCTCAATTGCTTCTTCAAACTTCGCCGGATCGTCTGCTCTCTGGGATGGTCCTCCCCAGACCACTTTTCCGTCCTTGACTGCGTATGAGCCGGCAGTTTGCCATCGACTCCCACTTTCTGTAGGTCGATTTTTGGTTCCCTCCTTCGCCAATGTGAACACACTTGCTAGAGCTCTGGGATCGAGAACATGTGCCCAGCTGCTGACTCCGAGGCCCTGGAACATGGTCAGCATTGTGATGAAGACGAGCAGTTCGAGAACGATAGATCCCACCCAAGCAGCATAAGCCTCCTTATTTTCATCGACCACAACTCTCACTTTGCCTTTCGCATCGCCACCCTCATCCTTCGGTAAGCTCTCCAACCACTTCTGCGTAGCGGCCTCACTGGAATGACTGAGCGCCACACAACCGACATCTGGATTTGACCCTGCAATCTCTCGGAGCTGGAGGAAAGTTTTCTCTGCGAAGGGACATCCGCAATGCCGTAGAAATGTGACAATTGTAGGCTGTGTGAAGGAGATGGAGAGGAGGGGTGTGAATGGGGCGGTGGATCCGGTTGTGGGCACTGGGGCGGGCGGAGGGTTGGAGGGCGTCAGCCAGGAGGCGAACTCTTGTTGGAAAGTCATCTTGTGTGTTATCGTGCTGTAATCCGATGATGTTTGTACTCAGAGAGAAGATGATGTCGAAATAAGAAGACACCCCGATGCCTTTTGCACGACCCCGATTTGGCTACGTCACAAGAACCTCGTCTCCACCTCTCGAGAGCGACCTCACTTCCTCTCCGCATCGACAACGACCTCCTCACATATCAATGCTTCATCCGTAATGTCTTCCTCGTCCTCCAAACCGCACGCCTTCAATCCGAAAGATGTCCCTCATCCACCGCCTTCTTACTCCCAAGTCTGCATCACTCCGCTCCGGGCCACGAGTCGGCTCATCACATTGGCGGGCATGACCGGCTGCGATCCCGCATCGAACGACAACCCCTCCACCGTTCCCGAGCAAGCTCCGGTCGCCTACGCCAACATCTCGAAGTCTCTGGCCGCCGCCGGTGCCACTCCGAGAGACATTGTCCAGGTCAAACACTATATCGTGACCAAGACCGGGGACGCAAAGGTTGACGAGAGCGACGTTGTGGATCGTGGCTGGGCGGAGCTCTGGTGTGACTTCATGGACAAGGAGGCGGATGGGCATAGGCCGCCGGATACGGTGGTTGGTGTGGCTAGTTTGGCGAAGAAGGATATTCTGTACGAGTGCGAGGTATGGGCGGTGGTGTCGGGTGGCTAGGAAGCGACGGCCATGATCAAGAGAACCTGGATATTCGAGCTACGGAAGCGGCTATACGGTGATAATAGAGCTCGCAGGATCTCGTCTGGTGGCGGCAGTACTCGTCCATTGGAGCAAACACCACCCGTAAAATACCTTGCCTACCATGGTAGCTCTATTGACCAGCGCACATACCACCTGCAGCAAACTGCTGAAGTTCGCCGCAAAATGCCAAAGACGGCGAGGAAATGTGCAACTCATACCCTGTGCCACATCCGCCTAGTCGACTATGGAGAGTGGGTGCATGAACAGACGGAGTGGCGGGACCCGTAGCGGATGCATTCTACCACCGCAGAAATTCAGTATGCTCGCAAGTCGCAATCTATTCTCATCGACTCCGTGTCTTTTACTCGACGACACTCCTCTTGGTCAGCTGCACCCACAGATCCGGCTTCATCAAGACCTGATAAAGCTGAATCGCCTCGCTATCAGGTCTCAAACCCCATCGCCGGTTCGCCTCAACTCCAGCACTCCGGTCATCGAGTTCCATGTCAAACGTGAACAGCAAATGAGAAATAATGAGTCTCGCCTCGAGATAGGACAGATCTTCTCCGATGCATCTCTTCGGCCCATACCCAAACGGCCTGCTCGCACCCAAACGATCGTTGGCGAACTTCTCACTCTGGTAGTGCTCCATCGTCTGCAACCATCGCTCAGGCCTGAAACTGTCCGGCTCATGGAAATTGTCCGGCGAGCGAGACGCAGCCCAAGGTGCCACACTGACCGTCATTCCGCCGGGCACGAAGTGGCCGTCGATTGTGACACCTGCTGGAGGGACGATTCGCTGCATAGCCACCGCTCCGGGCGGGAAGAGGCGCATAGCTTCGTTGATGGTAGCGCCTAGATAAGGCAGGCTCATGACCGTGTCTACCTTGATGTCGGCGGAAGAGGAAATGCTCGACCGGATCTCGTCCACGAGCTGGCGATATGCTTCTGGGTGAGTCAGGATGAGGTATGCCCAAGCTGTGAGGGTGATTGAAGTCGTCTCGGAGCCCGCACTGATATACAGCATCATATTAAGCTTGATCTCGTCGTGGTTCAGACTCTTCTTCGCGTCAGTCTCACGGAGGAGATGATAGATCATGTCTTGCTTGTCGGAGGCGGGCTTGTTGAGACGCTGCGTGGTCTTCTCGAGGGACTTTTGAACGTGCAGACGTCTCCATTGCGCGGCTTTCGAAGGCATGCAGACTCGTAATAAGACATTCCGTAGCCATGTGTCGACGCCTGCGACCCGTCGAATAGCTTGGTCGTAGGATGCGAAGATCACGACTTGTCTCATGGCCGTTGCCCACTCGGTGGATTTATTCTGTTGGAGGCATCCGAAGGGTTCGCTGAAGGACAAGTCGCCGATGGCGTCGAAAGTCGTGAACGAGACTTTTGATTCGGTCAGCACCGGAAAGAATTCGGCTTGTAAGAGGTACTTACAGTACTCGGCAATATTTGTAGGCTCATCGCGGTCAACGTTCTTGCGAAGCAAGTTCAGAAGAGCAGCGACATGCGATTGGATGATCTCTTCCTGCTTGTACAGAGCAGTCTTGGACAGCCCGGGTGCCTGGATCACGAATTAGTATTTGATGAGATGTACGGCTTGCAGTAATCTTACCAAAGCTCTACGCTGCCTTGTATGCTCCTTGCCCTTTGCAAGTCCGACTCCCACGCAGCCATTCATGGGCGAAACGATGCCAATGAAGATCGGGCTCTTCTCCAGGACAGCGCCGTGCTAAAAGAATCCCTCGTCAGTTTCTGAAGTGGAGAACTTTGGTAGAGTATCATTCGTACTTTGAGACCATAGATGTCTTGCCAGGCCTGATCGCTGGTGAACGTAAGCTCATTTGGGGCAACTCGCAGTACTGGGCCTGGTACAGATATAATGTCAGCATGGAGTTTGACGCAAGATATCTCTCTTGTTCCAACTCACCATATTTCCGGTGGAGCTTGTGGTAGTAAGTATGCTGTTGACCTCGTGCGAGATGGAATGCGCTTGGGATCTCTGTAATTGCGTTCAACCACGGGCCCGGGAAAGATCTCAACGGATGAAATATGTTCCGATAGACGATCAGGGTGAAGATCGCAGCACTCAATGCTGACGCCGCTGCGAGTGTCAAGGTAGAAAACATGACGTTTGAGGTATTTGCAGTTGTGATCGAGACTCTGGAGTTGTGAGAGGCGTCGCTCTGGGTTCTATAGACTATCGGTTTTCGAGTTGCAACTTGGTCTTTGACGATCATTGAACGGACCAGGCATGCATGAGGCGTACTGGCTCAAGGATTCGGCGCAAACGCTCGGCCCGTGATGGCGCGTATCGTTGCGGACCCGGCTTCGCCAGGGTATCTGGTAGAACTAGGGTCGGGCAGTGAGAACTTAGAAGGGACAAGCCCTGTACGGTAAGCCCTCGATCTAGATCCTGGCGCGGTAGTGACCATGTGTTCTGACGATCGGATCAAATGATGTCAGAGCCGTTGGGTCAATGCGACAGATCAAGTGATGTCAGAGCCATTGGGTTAATGCGACAGTCGGAGATGGGAAAATGCAGGGCGTTAAATATCATTGCAATAATATCTACAAATCGCGCACACCCCAATGACCTATACTTCGACCATGGTGAGCTGGGATCGATTCCTAGTAAACTCCGTCTTGAGCTGCTTCGAATTACCGCCATCATCAATGCCGTCATATGCACGCTTCTGGGAAGTCGGAATGTGAGCCCTAATACTGGCAGCTCCGGCCTCGCGTTGCGGAACGTTCTGAGTCGACTGGCGAATGTCCCGGGGTAAGGAAGGGTTGAGGCAGATCTCAGGAAAAGCTCGCTCGACTCTCTCTGAAAACCGAAGAACGTGCCTCCTCCAAATCTGACCCGATGCCTGATGCGCCAGGGCGCCGCCAAATCCGTTCTTCTCAACAGGGCTATTGGACTGCATAGGAGAGTCCGATCGATCTGCATCACGCAGAATGTCCGTGAAGCCGCGGAAGAGAAGGGTTTTCTCCATGGCGAAGATGCGCTCACAGCGTTCAACGCCTTCGTGCATGAAAACACTCTCCTCGTCCAATCGATGCCAAAGCTTCTCGTTGCCTCTGGCGGCGTCAATGACACTCGTATCTTCGGCCTTTCCAATGACCAAGCCCTCCTCGCAGAATCGATAGCGACGCATCATCATGTGGATGGGTCCACCGAAAGCTCTGACGAAGTTGACAACGACTTGCATCTCCGGTCTGTCGGCATAAGCGGTGTCCAGAGCCCAGAGAGCCTCCCGAGCGGTGCGATACGCATCGACTCGCATATCCTGTGGAACGTAGGCGAAAGTGTTGTTCGTCTCTCCCTCTGCTCGATGCTTGTAGAAGGCAATGGCATCGTACATTGTATCGCCAATCTCGGCAAGAACGTCGAATTCTTCGTCGGTGAACCAGACGTGGTCCATGTCGTTGCAAGCCAGAGCCGCGGCGATGGTGAAGCGACACAGTGCATCGCAGTCGCGGAGACGGAACCAGTTCTCGGGGCATGAGGATACTGCTAATCTGTAGCGACGGAAAAGTTCATGAGTCCGACGATCGCTGGTCTTGTCGCTGGTCACCGTCAAGAATGTCTTGTACTCGCGTGCCATATCCTCGTGGCCAGGGGTTCCTTCGAAGAGATCGGCCAAGACTTGGTCTAGGTCGTAGCCAAGGACTGGTCCATCCGCAGTCATGTCGAAAAGAGCACCGCGAAACTCGGCGACTGTGCCGATGATGATGATGCTGCGTGGAAGACCAGCGTTAGCTTCTCTATATGGTCACCCTTGACGATGGAGTACCTACCGCATGAAAGCAACATATCGTTTCCAATTGGTGTATTGCGGGATGACACTCCTGGAGTATTCCCAGGCACAAGCAAGAACCTCGGCCTTGGTTGCAGGAGGTAGGTCAATGCCATCGAGTTCGTTGACAATGTCGGCCGGGTAGTGCCAATTGTAAGACGGCTTCGGCATGATGATGTTTTGAGATTAAACGAGCTGTAGTATGAGGGCGAGATGAAGGGCAATATCAAGACTGCGCTGGTGCAAGAGCGATGCAAGAGTGTTCAATTGGTGGTGGGAGATGATGCCTTTTATACACGGAGATCCTGTCTGGACGCACATCCTTTGCATCAGAACTACGGTCGTCACTCTTGAAGTCACCGATGTTAGCATGCCCTTGAGGCCGCGAACACCATCGGGGCGTGATCTCATCGCCAGTGGGGTGATCCCTTGCGCTCTGCATCAACAGAGTTTGGTTGCGGAGCGTTGAGCAGCCCATACCCCGTGGCCATGGTCGACCTCACGTTCCCGTTGAGGCAAGTGTCGATGCTTCTCAGCGCTGCTTCGAGCTTCATCGTCATTTTCGATGCGTGCGGTGATATCATATCTCCGAGGCCGCGGAACGTCCATTGCGCTGGACCCGTTCTCAGTTGGGCCGTTTTCGCCAGGATGAGTGGCCTTTGCGCTACGTTACCAGGATTTCAGGAGCGCTGGTCAATCGAAACTCCTTGACAATGACAGAATTAAGTCTCGTATTCAGTCGGACGAGGTGACGTCAGACCATTGCAGGATTCGCAGCCGAGGGAATGGAAGGTATTGAATCTTCCTATTTGTTGCCTTGCCCAGGAACAGCGTTTGGACAGTACACGGACAATGGTCCGTACGTCGACACTCAATTATTCCCTATTCGGGTAAGTATCGACACTCGCGCGTATCTGCCCTTGCTGCGACATATCGGAGCTGTCGCCAGGGGACTGGCGCCAGTCTCCTCGGTAGGTTGACGTAGTCCACAAAGTTTCTGGTCATTGGTTCGAGGTCATGTTGACGAATCCTCACCGCTCCTCGTGAAATTTTCCAGCAGGTTTCGCTCCGGGCTTTGCTGTTCATGCGGCTGCACTCTCACAAAACTACCCGATGGAGACTTCACAGTCAAATTGGCAGGCTGCGGGACTCTGGAATGACCCGGATAAAGCCATTGCGGGTAACGGCAGAGGTCGTTAGGCAGGCTTGTGAAGTGAAGTCAGGTCCGGCTCCGAAATTTCCCGTGGGATACCCCAGTCCAGACACGGGAGCTTGGCGCATAGGCCATCAAATCCGCTTAGAGTCCTTGCTAGACTGCATGCGGGGGTAGATGTAGCGCGAGATCCATGCGCGCTATCACGTTGAACAGTGAGCCCTACTGTGGGCTCGGGTTCCGGTTGGATGTGAAGGCATAACCCTTCATGATTTCGCGCTTGCGTCAATGCCCAAACCCCCTTGTCCTTGTATGTAGCACGCGTCAGCTCGTTGAGTGCTCGTGCAAGCAGGGTTCTCGTTGACAGCAGGGCGACGTGTCCACTCACATCTATATATCGGTCTGGACGCCAGGGTAGAGCCTGGAGATGTTCTGGACCATTGAATCCCTGCATCAACTTTCCTGGGTACTGGGTACCTTGACGCTTGACGTCGGCGTTTGGGCATTGGGAGAGGTCCAGGATATCTCGGACCCTCAATTGGCGTGCGTAGGCATCGTATGAGACCTGGTCCCAGCAAAATCTCCCGGTGACGTCGAGCGAGGTCTTGAAAGGCAAGGCGACGCCTCGGGAGCCCGGTACATGTAAGATTTCCCAGGACCCAAGTCTTGATGATATCAGAATCCGATGCCCGACGAGCTAGCTTCCTGTACCGCCGATCGATGCACACGACAAGTTCACAATGACGGCTCGAACGCGAGTACTTTTGCTCGACGGGGCCCCGTGAGAATGATCTGATCCAGCCCATATAGCATCTCTCTTCTCATCCCCCTCGGTCTGGCCCAAAATCTCAAAGCAGCACACACCACTTCACGATGCTACTCACTTCACCAACCACGTATGCGATCTGGCTCATCCCGCTCTCGTTGGGCTTGTGGGCCGTCACCTCACTTGTCAAGCATTTGCATCGAGCTTTCTGCGGACCTCTTTCAGACATTCCCGGACCGAAATGGAGAAAGTTCAGCATAATCCCGCATCTGTACTCCATGTGGGTCGGGGCGGAAGTGTCGGACGTAACCAAACTCCACCAGAAATATGGCGATACTGTGAGGTCTGTACACTCTTTCTCTCTGGAGAATGCTGCAGCTGGCTGACGTGCGAACAGAGTTGCTCCAGACCTGATCAGTTTCCTCGGTGAGGGTGATCTCTGGAAGGAAATCTACGCCTCGAAGACTCAAGGAGTCTGCACCTTCCGGAAAGACCGACTCTACTACGATGCGCCCATCAACAATATCCGCGGACCGGTCTCTGCGCAGTGCGAGGCAGCTGGCAGGATGAGGAAGACCATGGCGCCGGCGTTCAGCGATCAGGGTCTGAGAGCGCATGAGACCAGATTCAAGGGATGGTGTACGGCTCTGAGCAACCGTCTTGCCGTCCACGCGAGTGGAAACATTCCCACGGACATGGTGAAGATGTTCAACTGTAAGTCGATCGTCGATGGAATTCTTTCTGCTGAAGAACAACCCGCTGACCATTTGCCAGGCACAACATTCGACATCATGAGCGATATGCTCCTCTCCGAACCCCTCCACATGCTCGAAAAGGGCGAGTATGCTCCGATGGTAAAGCTGGTCTTCTGGCTCTTGAAGTACGTGACTCGTCTGAAGACATTCCGATACTACAGCCCAACCTATGGATCCAAGTTGCGTGGTTTGATCATGAAGATCCCGGCCGTCAATCGCATCGCCAAAGGTCATCATCACTTTGTCTCTGGGCGTGTTGACGAGCGTATGGCGAAAGGTTCAGAGCAGCCGGATATTTGGTCGCTTGTGACCGCCAACACGTCCACAGCCTCCCTCATCAGCACAGAGGAGCGATATTCGATCGCCAACGAGCTGATGCTGGCCGGTACCGAGACTGGAGCTACCGCCATGAGTAAGTCTGAGTCTTCGCTGAGCATCAAAAGTTGAGGCAGATTGCTGACAGTGAATTCATTGCAGGCGGCGTGCTCTACAATCTCCTCAAGAACCCTCAATGGATGACCGCACTTTGCGAGGATCTCCGATCTCAATTCTCCGATGTTGAGAGTCTCTCAATGTCCGCACTTCAAGGCAACAAGCTCTTCAACGCAATCATCAAAGAGAGCCTCAGAATGTATCCTCCGATCCCGGTCGGATTCCCGCGTGAAGTCCCAGACTACGGTTGCACCATCAAAGGAAGATTCTTCCCGCCAGGGAATAGACTGACAATCTATCAATACGCCACTTACAGCAGCGAAGAGTGCTTCCGGGAGCCGAGAGTCTTCCATCCAGAGCGCTGGCTGGGTGACGAGAAGTTCAAGGATGATCGATTCGATTCTTTCGAGCCGTTCAGTGTTGGACTAAGAGCTTGCTCTGCGCAGGTATGTGTACCGAGGTGTGCTGGGAGGGAAATTGCTGACTTGCTCAACAGAACTTCGCATGGCATGAAATCCGCCTCATTCTGGCTACCGTCCTGATCAACTTCGACTTTGAGTTGAGACCGGAGTCCGAGAATTGGTCCGATCAGAAGGTGTATATCGTGTGGGAGAAGGTCCCGCTTCAGGTGAATGTGAAGAGGCGTGTAGCGTAGGTGGTCGGCAGAGGCATTACGAAATTTCATGGCCGACAAAAGTAATCTCTTCAAATCAGCACTCACACCGTCTGATCCGCTTCCGTTCTTTTCGTGTGCCAATGCAAGATGGAAGACCGAGTCTGCCCAGTGACGTGATATGATGTTCTTATGTTGAATGATGGTGTTGCGTGAGTGGTTGTCGTAGTGCGATCAGGGCCTTCATTTCGCTCTTTGTCATGGTGGCCAAGCCCTTCCAGGTCTCAGCGGCGTATCTTTGCCTCCAGACTCCAGTCGAGTTCATGGTCTTACGCCGATGGAGGCTGTACCGCCCCAATCTGAACCATCAATACGAAAATGTCCGGCTGTCCAAACTCCTTCACAATCTTGCCATCCTGGAAGCGATAGATATTGACAGCAATCATAGAGAACGTCTCGCCCGAGGAAGGAAACCCCATGAACGATCCTAGATGCGTACCGCGAGCATCGAAACGGACGACAACCTTATCGCCTTCGCAGACGGTCTCCTGCAATGTCCAATCGATGCCTGGGAATGCGCTGCGCATCATGCCGAGGATTTGGAGGTAACCACCTAGTCCTTTCAGAGGCGGACCGAATGGAGCGTGGAACGTGGCAGACGGAGATATGACTTCCTGGCCGATGCTTCTGTCGCCCGGGTTGATGGACTCGATGGAGCGGTGCAAATATTCCAAGTTGCTGGGTGCCATTATTGCGATTGAAGGTCGGCGGAGGTTGAATGTCAGAAGCAAGCCGTGAAATGCCAGGCACTGTGCGGTCGACGACGAGGTGGAATCCATTGGTCATGATGGTAAACCTCGTGAAGGTTTAAGAACAAGCGGAGCTTCGTAAAGCGATTCCGATCGGGCAGTTTCTTGCCCGCGCGACACTGATGTCGGCTCGGATGCTCGACCCGGAAGGCAGCAAAGCAGGATCCACAATGGTGACAACCAGATCATCAGACGCAAGATCTGTGGCCAACGCCAAACACCGCAAAGGAGCTGCGCTTCTCAGTTGGGTTGACGGCCGCGGCACGGCAATGGTAGTCGGACGGATGAATCATGGCAGGATAGTCGAGCCTGGAGCTTGTTCATCGGCGTGGCCTTAAGATCAATTCCTGGACGCCGGAAGTTCCACCGCTTTGTTCTTCGACCTATTTTCAGTGGTGAAAAGGCTGCCAAGTGGGGCGTGCGTCCACCTCAATCGAGGGAGGTTTTTGCACCTCACCGTCACTCAGGATCGTATATTCAGCTGCAATTATAGCTCCACCGGTAGTAAAGCAAGTGGTAAGGATGCTGGGTGTCGTATATTAGCGTATCTACTAATTGTGTATAAAGATTAGTAATAGCGAGGAAGAAATCGATACCTCTAGCCTACATAAGGGTAATCTTAATATACTACTAGTGTTTAATTCGTTGTCCGTCGAGCTACTACTACCTTCTAACTAGTCTACTATTCTCGACAATATTGTTATTAGTAGTCTATTACTATATTTATTATCGCCTCTTCTACTACCGCCGTCTCTTCTACTACCGCTATCTCTTCTACTACCGCTATTATTACCGCTAGTACCTATATAAGCTCTTAGAGTAGAATTTAAAGGGGCCGGAGCGGCTAAGAGTAGTAGATCGTTAGAGGCTTATATTAAGGCGATAGAGTCGGAGTTAAGGGTATTACGTAATAAGCTAAGAGTAGTATATTTAGTATTATTAAAGGTATTATA
>AFIY01000578.1:0-39698 GCA_000223825.2 Zymoseptoria passerinii SP63
ACCGGGGGGGGAGGGGGGGGGTCGGGTGGATGGGAGTGATGGTGTGAGGGGGTTTCCAGATTGACGGTTATGATTGTATGATATCATGGATGAAACGATGGTATGGAACGAAGAAGTGCTCTAGACTATGATGAAGTCGATGGAATTTCACGAATCACGAATCGCGAAATGGTTTTCGAAAACTCTCCAAAAAGTTGGGCTCATCCAAAGAAAAAAAAAACCTTGTAATTCCTTGATTATATTTACGAGTCAAAGTTTTTCCTATCCCAACGCTGCGCTGCACGCTCCTTTTTGCGCGTTGCGCGCTCAAAAATCGTACGTTGAAAAGTTGCAAAGGGGAAAAAGGTCCAATGCTCGGCCCATCAAAGTCAGCGCTGTTCGGAAAAGCTCGGACTCTGGGGCGTAGTAGAGGTCATGGTCAAGTCGAATCTGAACAATGGGGTTTCGTGGGGTTTCCTCCCGTTCCGGACGGGTGGATGGGGTATCCTGGAGGGTGAAAAGTGGTATTTGGTGGTGTGTGGTGCATGACGGGTGAACGGATTGTGCAAAAGTTCATTCAAAGGTCGGTCGCGGATGAAGGGTCGCATTGCAGGCCTTGCTGCAGTCTGCTCGTTGCGATGAGTACGAGTGCATTCGCAAGCTGGGTCTCGTCTCGTAGCCGCTGTTCTGGTGTATGAGGGGCATGGGTGAGAGTGAAGGTCTGATGCTTGGTTGGGCATCCTTTCGACTCTCTCAACATCCAGCTATCATCCTCCTCTCTTCATCTGATGTTCTCGCAACGCAGACAGCTCATTTCGGAGGCAACTTGACGTTGTTGCTGAGCCACGCCAATCCCTCGAAAATGCCCTCACCCGTCGTCGCACAGCTGGGCTCCACCTTCCACGTATGATCCCTAGCTATCCGCGACAGATCCAGCGCATCGCTGACCTCCTTTGGCCTCATCGCTCCAGGCACATCCTGTTTGTTCGCAAACACCAGCAATAGCGCATCTTTCATTTCCCGATCCTGGATGATGCGTGCCAATTCGCTGCGGGCCTCTTCGATACGGTCGCGGTCGTTGCTGTCGATGACGAAGATGAGACCTTGCGTGCCGGAGAAGTAGTGTCGCCATAGAGGACGGATCTTGTCCTGACCGCCGACGTCCCAGACGTTGAATTTGGTGTTTTTGTAGGTGACGGTTTCGACGTTGAAACCGACGGTGGGGATCGTGGTTACGTCGGTGTCGAGTTTGAGCTTGTAGAGGATGGCTGTGAATAGGAGGAGTATGATTAGCGGGAGTTTTGCCTTGATAGTCCACCTGGGAAGTCCATGGTCTCCCACATACTCGTCTTGCCGGCTGCATCCAGTCCCAACATCAACAATCGCATCTCCTTTGATCCGAAGATCTGGTTCATGAGCTTGGAGATTTTCTGACCCATGTTGGCGGTTGGTGGTCGGTGTCACGCCGAGGGACGAATGAAGTGAGGTCTTGAGGTAGACGCGCGCGATCGTTCGGTAGGTTGAGAGCGAGGCAGAGGTCGTGATACGTTTGGTGAGGACGAATTTGTCGAAGGGGAAGATGTCGCGTGCACAGAGTTTCCACGACGTTGAAGGGTTGAACCCTGGAGAATGAATGGTTCGAGGAGATTTGGTGAGGCGGCGGTGGACCAAGGAAGAGGGCTGGTCTGGTCTGGTCTGGTCTGATATGAGTGTGTTTCGCCTGTCGATATAAGGAGGAGTGAGTCGTGTCGTGTGTTTGTTGAGGAGAGGATGTGCGTGATTGATCAATGGGACGACGTGTAGAACTCCACAGCACAGCACATGGCAGCACGACAGGAGCACAACACAGCACAGCACAGGGCGGGGGAACCTCCTCTCCTGTTCGTTCCTGGACCAAACATGTCGAGGACTGAGATCTGACTTTGTGAGGCGTGACCCGAGATGAAGATTATTGTTCATGAGATTCCCAGTCTAATATCCATCCCATACCAAGGTATTCAGCACACAGTCATGCCCGGTCATCGACGGAGACGGGGGAAACCCCTCAGTCCAAGCAGTCTGAAAGAAAAGGGAGGGGTTGGATCATATACCTTCATCAAGACTTTGACCCTTCTGGAAGCTGCTGCGGCTTCAGACAGACCACCGCGAGCTGCTTCATCAGTGAGTGTCGGTCAGACGTCGAAGCCTCTACTGAGTCCAAAGACCATACCAGGCTGAGGACGGCCATGCAATCGAGAGCAAGACTGGATTTCTGGTAGGAAGCCTCAGGATCATCGAAAGACTGCGCGGGAGTTGCTGCACGATCCATGGCTCGCCGAGGAGTGAACATGAAACACTGGCGCGCCCGAGCAGGCGGAGAAATCCTTCTCGCACATATCGATCTACCATCTGTACAGACCGGCGTTTGTCCCAAGACCACCAAGCGTCACTCCATCCTACACATCTCCCCTCAACATATCCCCTCAATCCCCTCCAGACCCATCAAAACCCATCATCAATCCCCCTCGCCTTCTCCTCCTCCAATCTCCTCTCATTCACATCCCACCACCACTGATGACTCGCATCCCGTCCCTCCCTCCCCTTATCCTCCTCACTCTCATCCCACGGCTTCGGCGACAAAATGTAATGCACATTCTTCACCTCCCCATCCCTCCAAATCACATCGTGCACCCCGTCCCACCGCAACGTCTTGAGCGCATTGTACGTATACGGCAGCGCCACCCATCGTCCCCGGAAGAGATCCCCCAGTAAACTCTGATCCGCGAAATCATAGTCGATGTCCGGAGAGTCGAGTCGCGACAGGATCAAATTGTAGACCTCCGCGCTCGGCACCACGACTTGCAAGCCGCCGTTGGGCATCGCCAAGCCGGAGGCGGAGGACGCACCCTTTGTCTGCGCGGCGTCCGGGTCGCCGTGTTGGGTCGTGAAGGCGCATTTCGCGGGAACCCAGTCGGTGGGATAATGGGATTTTTTCAACGGATTGCAGACGCAGGCGTGACTCGCCGCGAAGACTTTGTCCCCCTTGCCCGCTTCATCAGGTCCATCGAGGGGAATGTCCATCAACTCGTCCATGTTCCGTCGCACCAACATGTCCGAGTCCAACTGTACGACGCGGTCGTATTCGTTGAGACTGAACGGGGTGAGTTTGGACCAGCAGTCGTAGAAGCGGGGGTCGTGGGAGTAGTCCTTGGAGACGGAGGGGAGGAGGTAGGGGATTCGTTTTTTGGGGATGGCGCGGGCGTCGAGGGCGGCGTGACCCGAGGCCGGGAAGGTGTCGGTGTAGAGGGCGATGAGGGGGTATTTGGAGCCGCATTGTTTGAGGGAGGCGTCGAGGGTGAGGAGGCCCGAGAGGTATTGGGTGTTGGTTATGAGGGTCGTCCAGACTTTGGCGCTGGAGACGACGCGGGTGGGGTTGGGGTTGGGGTTGCAGGATTGGGGGAGGTAGGGATGTGGGATTGAGGACCTTGGTGGTGAGGAGGAATCTGATGATGAGGATTGCATGTTGTGAAGGATGATGATGATGAGGTGGGTTGGAACAATTCTTTCTAGTTTTCGACGCTTGTGACTATTCGGGTCCGTCTCTGGATTTTGTGGATCGTCTTTTACCTTATTACTTAGTCCACCAGATTAGTCCACCAGATTTTTCATCGGCGCCCGCAAATCGTGTACATCATCGGTTAAGGAGCACGGGCCAGTTCCAGATCCGTCTAAACTCCCGGGGGGGGGGGGGGGGGGGGGGTGTGGACGACATGCCATTGATGATACGCTATAAGGACGTTATACTTATCTCTTCTTCTTCTTCTTCTTCTCGATGAATTGACAATAACATGCTGATGACATTGACAAGTCTTGTCCGTTTCGATCATCAATGTCCGCCAGCACGACGGTGAGCCATGTTGCATCCTCGTCCAAGTTCGCAGACAATTCACATGGCGGGAAAGAAACGATAGCCCCAGCTCCCAAGGGAGGAAACTACAAGGGTTTCGTGGGAGGAGTCTTCTCGGGTATCGCGAAACTGAGCGTCGGGTATGTCGGACTGTGACTCTCATTGCAAGATCGATCCTGACCACCTGAGACAGCCATCCCTTCGACACGATCAAAGTCCGCCTCCAAACCTCGACCAAAACCCAATTCAAAGGCCCACTAGACTGTCTCCTCCAGACCCTCCGCAAAGAAGGCGTCAATGGACTCTACAAAGTGCGTTCCCCTCCCCATCGCCAACCCGCCAACCTCTAACACACCCTTCCCAGGGCGCCACCCCCCCTCTAATAGGATGGATCTGCATGGACTCCATCATGCTCGGCTCTCTAACCCTCTACCGCCGCCTCCTCAACGAACACGTCTTCCAACCCCTCCGCGCCCGTCCGGGCCATCTAGTCTCCTACCCCACCCCCGAAGACCGAGCCCGCCTCCCCGCCATCGGGCACGCTCTCGCGGGAATCCTCGCCGGCTGGACCGTCTCCTTCGTCGCCGCGCCCGTCGAACACGTCAAAGCCCGACTGCAAGTCCAGTATCAAGTCAACAAGCACGAACGAGCCTACTCGGGACCCGTCGACTGCGCGAAGAAGATTTTCGGTCAATTCGGCGTGAAGGGATTGTATCATGGACTGTTTGCGACGTTGGTGTTTCGGACTTTTTTCTGTGCGTGGTGGGGTACGTATGATGTGTTCACGAGGTATTTTGAACGGAATACCAAGTGGAGTCAGCCGGCGGTGAATTTCTGGGCGGGTGGGTTGTCGGCGCAGGTGTTTTGGTTGACGAGTTATCCGAGTGATGTGATTAAGCAGAGGATCATGACGGATCCGTTGGGTGAGGGGAAGAGGTTTCCGAGGTGGAGGGATGCGGCGAGGGAGATTTATCGGGAGACGGGGTGGAAAGGTATGTCCTTGGCTTTTGTGCGTTGTTGGGGTGAACTCATGCTGACATGGTGTGACAGGATACTGGAGAGGATTTGTGCCGTGCTTTTTGCGTGCGTTTCCGGCGAATGCGATGGCGCTGGTGGCATTTGAGGGAGTTATGCGAGCGCTGAAATGAGCGTGCGGAGATCACTTGAGCATCGAGCGAGGCGCATTGTAAACAATGTAAGATACATGATACATGAACATGATACACTGACTCCCCTCTGGAGCTATTGATGGTCAATCGCACAGATCTGCCCATCCAGCGTTGGTATGTCCGTGCGTACGTGTCCTCGGTTTCAATCGGAAGTTATGCGATGCGCGCTATCGTGAAGCGGCTGAATTCTGTGACTGGTGGTGACATGATAAGGATTGCGAGGAAATGACGACGATGAAGGAGAGCCTTTGCA
Organism: Zymoseptoria passerinii SP63; assembly: GCA_000223825.2. Classification (NCBI taxonomy): domain Eukaryota; kingdom Fungi; phylum Ascomycota; class Dothideomycetes; order Mycosphaerellales; family Mycosphaerellaceae; genus Zymoseptoria; species Zymoseptoria passerinii. The sequence goes on from AFIY01000578.1 coordinate 5,288, forward strand.
ATAGGTTTGCAAGTGGTCGAATCTCTGAGCGCATCCGTCCAGGCATCGGTGGGAACACCCGGCAACATCCACGAGGAGAGCGAAAAGAGCAGAGTCAGAGCGCGCAACAGGGGCACACAGGCTGCGCATGTCGACGTACAACAGCGGCGATGAATCACGGAAAAACGCAGATGCAAGACGAGAAGAAAGATCCCCGAGCAAACTAACAAGAAAAACAAAAACAAACTCGAACCAACGACCTTTGGAGCGAAAAAAAAGAGAAAAACGCCGTTTTGCAACAAACGGCGGCAGTGTTCGAGGCACCCGGAGTACACCGTACAGCTAAACTTATGGAAGCTTCAAATGACACTCGTTGACTGGCTGGAGAAGGGATGAAGGGCGGGACGTCGCGGGGTTGTTTATATCCCTTTCAAACGCAAGCCGGCGGGACGGCGGGATGGAGGGGTAGTCGGAGGGGTGCTGCGCGTTTGGTGGGAGGAGGGGGTGACGGTAAAACGGCGAGAGCGCAGATGAGGGTTTTGACGACGGAGGTGGAGGTCCTGCGCGTGGATGGCGTTTGGGTCGGTTACTCCACGAGGGCGAACACACGAGGGCGGAGACTGACATGTATCCAGTTCAAATGCCGTCAGGTCTTTGTCTTCGACGACCTGCTCCCGGTCATCGCCAGCTTTTACGAAGCCCTGAGATGGCTCGCTTAGTTCTGACTTGCAAAGACCTTGAATGCTGGGAGCGATATGTTCGCCAACAACAAACGACGACGACACATACGCCGTAGAGCCCGTGGAGAAAAGCTTGTAGCGATTGTCTATGCCTTCACTCCCTGGAGGGGGCAATGGACCCGTTATTGCTACCGCTGCGGCAGGTCCCCTGGGCAGCTCACCCGGATCTCAATCCCTACACTTCTGTCACCTCCTTTACCTCGGACTCCCGAACTCGACGCCATGTTCGGTCAGACTCCCCCGCGGAGTGCTTCGGTCAGCTCAGCGACGTTGGCCACGGAGTACGGACAGCGAGTGGGATACACTATTGGCATCGCGACGCCTAGCCGGTCCGGTGTGCGCTTCAACCCCCGGGGTGAACCAGTTGTCGGGACGCGGAAGTCGAGAGTACGCTGGTGAGATCTCAGGTCTCGGAACATCTTCTGCTGGCATGAGATGTTGTCTCCTCCCAGTCGCTGGCTCACATAGGTCCTCAGAATTTCCGGCTCCTTTTAAAGCGCATGATCGGAGGTAGGTAAGCAACCGGAGTTCGCGCGGGTCAGTCGGCGGACCTTTGTTGCGAAGAGAGGGGATGAGGCGACGCGAACAATAGGAAGAACGATGTCTGCAAGGAGGAGGTACACCGTACGGCGCATAGTTCGTCTCGCATCCCTACCTCTTTCTCAGTACCCTGCTTCCAAATACTCGTGCCCGGTGTGCAGGTGCGCATGCCTAGCTTTCTAATTCGCGTCCTCCTGCCCTCCGCCCGTGCCCGCCCTTCCCTTGCATTGATAGAGGGTGGAAAGATGAGCCTACCACCCGGCACAGGTCCAATTGCGCTTGCAATGATATTCTGATGTTGGATCAAGTCCTTGAAACAAGCTTTCCCCTAGCAGATCCAGAGTGAATCAAACGAACGAAATGTGGCGGGCGGTCTTGCAAACCAACAGCCTGCATGCTCCGGTGAGCCTCACTCATGCATAGAATACAATAACGGAGCTCTAGCCATATAAGTCTTGCATGCTGCGACGTTCCCAAGAAGGCATTTGTGAACAGACGGGCTCTTCTTCAAGGAGGCTGCGTTGCGGATGATGGAATTTCACATAATATGTACAATAAGTCGCAGCTGGGTCAAAGCAAAAGACCGCAATTGATCTGAAGATGCTCTTGCTTTGAATTAGCAAAAGGCTCCCTCGAGTTCGATGTCTGCACTCCCTGTAGGGATAGTAAGCACCCCGATCCCATTGTAGGTCAGCTTACTCGTTCTTGGCGTAAGAATGACTTCTTAAAGCGGCGGCGGCCCCAGTTTAGTGCTCAACTCTCACCGAGCGACCAGGGCGGAGTGGAAGGAGAGACGTGACCGCTACACTGTTCTGGTATAGGTGCTGTTGAATAGCCCCCGTCGAATTTCCTATCCTTACTTATACCCTGTCTCTATCCGACAGATGCGCGCTGGCGGTGTTTCTCGTAGTTTGGACATATAAGTCGCACTCTCCCAATCCAACCTACATTTTCCAATTCCTTCAACATAAAGCTCGACCTTGAACCGAGATTAACACCACTACAATCAAAGCCACACATTCCGATACCTGCTCGAACCCAACTCGACCTCGAACAACATGAAGCTCACCACTTTTATCGCCGCCATTATCGTCGGCATGGTCGCTCCCGGAGTCATCGCCGTATGATTATGTCTCTAATTAACTTTTGAGTTGCCTACTACTAACGCGCGCTCCATCGTTCAGGACCAGTACTGCAATAGAGCTGCTCCGGCCCGGGCTTGCAGCAATCATTGTGATAGCATAAGTGGCATTTGGGGTCCCTTCTACGATGGCGGAGCTTGGTCAGTATTCTATCTCTCGAACACTCATTCTTGCGCCAGACTGACATGGTCGTTACATAGCGATTCGCGTGCTCAATGCCGCTGCGCCTGCTTGGCCCGTTGCGGTTGAAGTCAGCGGCCGGGAGGTCTCGAAGATTGCGTTTGCTTGATGTTGCTCGTTCAAGTAAAGTGTACAGGGAAGGAGGCGGGTGGCGAGAACTGCGTGTATGGCTACCTGTGAAGGCTGTGATAGTTTTTATCGACATACATGCTCTGCAGTCCAGGTATACATTCGCAAGAACTGTGCTGGTCCCAGTGCGTTCTCTTCAAGACTTCAATGAAACACGACAGCGTGTCAGCACATCGAAGTGGTCACCGAACCTCGTTGACACTATGACACATTCGATGTGCCGACGCGCTGTACATCCATATTCTCAGCAGCGCGATTGTGATGCAAACGTAAAGATACGGTTCGGCCTGCAACTCCGGGATCCGCCATGTTCGTCGCGACGCAACTTTCCGTCGAGTTCCGATCCCATGGGGGACCGATCATGCCTGCCTTTTCGTCCTTCTCGATCAGTACTGGCCGTAGGTATGGTGCTGGGTCTGACATGCCATGCTTCCCTAGCGTCTTCAAGCATCGAATCTGGCTTCTTTCTGGGGTCGTCCAGACCATGAGGCATCTTTTTACACGAGTGAGATGACATTCGTGACACCTTGCCGCCATTGGATCCACGCAATCCTTGAATAGACTTCACGCCAGCGATGCGATCGTGCGAGGGCTCTCGATCGGGAAAGTGGCATCGAGATGTCCTGCAACCACTATCAGATCCGGGTCTCCTGGTTGGGCGGGATGAGGACGCAGGCGGTGAATGCTCGCCGAAAGGACGATAGAGAGAATGTTCATCGGGTTCGAGATAGACGACGCCGGACTTGTCCTCGTCATAATCAAGAGAGATCATTGTCAGCACAAGATTGATCACTGTCAGCGAGAGTGTTGAGACTTGAGACATTGTTGATGAGGTGGAAGTACGAAAGTCAAGATGGAAAGTTCAGCCATCTGCCGGCATCTGTCGCTAGCTTGCTCGTGGTTGCACATGCCACGTGGGAGGGCGGAAAACCTAATAATATGCTCAGCGACGTAGTCCTAGGCCTGTGAACTGTCAATGCAATTTTCTGCCAACTCTGCTTTGATGTGGCCAGATGACGAGCAATGTGAATGAAGCCGTTCCACGCATCAAAAGTAAGACTCCGTGACAAGGCGTAAATAAGCGGTAGCGTGTAGATAAGCAAGGCAGCTCACTTCTTGCTTGAACAGCTCTCAACGCAACGCGGCATCCCAAGCGTGAGCATGCGTAATGAAGGCGACTACGAGAGTCGTGGGTAGAGTAGACGTCTCGAATCTTGGACTTGCTCCAGACGAACGAAAACGACGCGCAAGTACATCGTCGATGATGCATTCAACTCCTTTATTTAGCACGTTGCCCTGCAGTAACTTGTCCAGCCTCTCGGTTCTGCCTCTCGATATCGAGATCGGAGACGTTCTCCGCGACCAGTCGTTTCGCTGGAAGGAGGTAGTACACGTTGCGGTGCTTGGCATCTCTTGCTTGCGATGAGGACGCAGTTCGCCACCAGAGTGTGACACAACAGGTTCCCCTTTGGGTCTTTTTCGTCGGGCCCTGCATCGTCGCTTGTCAAAGCCATGATCCATCAATCCGCTGTTGCAAGGGTGGCGAAGATGGCGATGGAGCATCTGAGATGAGAGATGATCGACTGGCGGCGCAGTCCAAGCAACAGCAGCTCCGTGATCCTTCACGAGCCGAATCGCCTACCCCAGTCATTCCCAATGCGAATGCCCACCGCGATCTCCACGTACAGCAGGGCCTGCGAAGTGGATTCCCTTTGACCATATCGGGCCGTGACAGCGGGCTGCAGCAGATGGTGGCGGAGTCTATGCATGATCATGTGCGAGGATCGAAGATCTCTGCTACCCGCTAGGCGTGAAGGCTCGTTCAGTCTGTCCAACGCGAAGGTCTTCGTTGAGAAGGCCAGTGTTCAAAGAATGGCCAATGAGGGTCTGAAGGAAGTGTGCGAGCTGGATCGTCCATCGCGTCGTCACTTGAATGAGCACAACTGCATGTTATCCTTGGCAAGGAATCGATCTTCTTCCATCGTTGCTGCTTGACCATTATGCGAGCCGGGATTGTGGCCCTCAGGTTTGACCGATCGTGGTGTCTCCAGCCATCCAGCCCTGAACGTGGCAACGCCAGCGCCCAGACTCACTAGGCGGCGTCCACACAGAGGCTTTGCGTGTAGGGAATCTTATGGCATGATCGCGAGCGCAGGTGTGCGTTGACGGAGTTCTCACCGAATGTAATCTTACATACGGAGAAGCGAACAGCGGGGTGAGTGAGCTCGACACGTGGATTTGTGGATTTCGCTTACTGCAGGAATCAAGGTTCGCCTTGCAAGCGTCGAAGCCAACCAATCACTACCTGATGATGTGTCTCGGGAGGCCGCTGAGCGAGATAGCCGGTTGTTAGTGGCGATCTGAACAGCGAATCGCTGGTGCTGAAGATCGAGGTCGGCTAAAACTTCATAGTTCCAGACTGCAGGACGAATCCATGATGAGTGCAGCTGTTCACCATGCTGGATTCGACAGCTCTGTGCAAGCCTCGTGGTGTTTGATTGAGTGTGCGCATTCACCACTGTATATTCAGCAGTAGCACTCTCCCCCGGGTCACCCCGTCACCTTCAGTCACCGTCATGGTATGTCGTATGTCGGACCGTGTGATCAGTGCAGTCCCTTGTACATGATCAGATAACGCGACGGCTCTCAGTCACAAGCAATTATTATTGATTGAAAGGTTGATGGACGAGGGCCATCCTTGCATCAATTGGACAGCGATGCGATTTGTGATTGGCGGATCGCCATCGTGTGGATGAGAGTGGATGAGAAAGGAGTCAGATCTGCGGACGAGATTGGGCCCGGCGCCCGCTGTATCCAGGGTTTCCCTTCGCTGCAGGCCAAAAGCGACGGACGACGGTCCCACTTTCGTACATCGTGTGTGATATCGATTGTCGTGTTTCCTTGTCGTCAGTCGTGCATCCGTCGAGGCCCAGTGTAGGGAGGAGTACAGAATGCGTGTATGCAGTGCGATTTGCGATGGTAGGCAACGCTCTCCAGTCGTTTCAGCAGGAGCATCTCTGATCGGATCTCCATCTGATCGACATCGCGTGGCGGAAAAGATGGCACAAGACCTCAGCAGGGTTGCAAGGCTACACCAGTCGGCAGGGATGTGGGTGGACGAGCATGTTCACTGGCCGCGTTGGCCCTGCATGTTGCTCCTTGAGCGGCAGGAGTGATGTCCATCACCATGCGGCTGAGCTGTCTGCTGTTCTTCCCGCCAGGCTCGTCCGAGAAGGTACATCGTCTTCCCGAGAGAGCTGCAACCATGCTGTCCTTGTACGAAGAAGTTCGGCTTGGTTACACTCCCGAACACTCGCTTTGTACCAGCTCTTCCGTAATAAGGGGACTTCTGGCGATGTCGCGACTTGCACAGACGATCCTTGACTGTTTCGTGTTCGTGACGGACGGGGATCTGGCGTGCAGCATCATTGGTAGTGCTGACTGCTGGGTTGGTTCGAGATCGGAGATGGGCTCAGATGCCCCCGACCCCGTACCGCGCTAGATGAAGGCAACTCCATTTTTTCGAGTCCGGTTGTGATTGTACTCTACACGGCAGTGAAGTGTATACCTACGACGTGTATGTCAAGAAAGATACACAGGACTGATGACACCCGAGACGAGCAATTGAATCGTTCACCGTCTCCACTGACCTGGTCGACGTGGTAACTTCGGGACTGTCTCGGTACATGCAGTCATCATCGTCCGCATCATCTTCATCGGCATCGTCCCGTCCGTGCTCGATACCCGGCCGTGGTTCAGGGATCTCGCCCACTGTTCTGCTGTGGTGTAGATTCCATGGCTGCCACCGTCCGCCGCCTTCGATTATCCACCCTTCGAACCACACCTCACCCCGACACCACCTCACCACCACCCGCTGTTTCTCCCGACGTACACGATCCCACCCAACTCGAGGCATCACGACCGCCACCTTACCTTATTCTTGCAAGTCCGAACACTCGCCGACTCGTCATTCGATCTGGCGCCAATATCCACCACACTGATCTGATCGATCACGCCGCACGAGTCTTCGCCCACGACGACGAAGCTACCGATACTGTTTCCACTCTGATCGCTTGCCAACGCCGTACATAGTCGCTTCGTCGACAAAATTTCCTTCTCACGCCATGGACACCACAAATCGCAGGTGTGTACTGTCGCGTGCCTCTGATCCGTGGACCTGCGATGTTTCTGCACTCACGCCACGGTGAAGCTAACAATACTTCAATCTAGACCTCAGCTACCCGCACTCACATACCTCGACGTCGACAAAGTCAAGCGGGAAGAGGAGGCGTATCAAAACAACCGTCCTGTCGGTCCGCCGCATACTTTGTCGACCAGCGCCGGCGCCAGTCCGACCTACCATTACCCTCCCGGGCCTCCTCCACCATATACACACACCCACGCTGAGCACCCACCACCGCCACCTCCTCCCCTGAACATGCAAACAAATACGTGGTCCGGTGCACCACGGCCAGCGAACACTCCGCCTGAGTCGCGGCTTGCCAGCGAACATGACAAGGATGCTGCCAAATATAGTGCGAGGCAATCACTGCCATCGATCTCGGAAGCGTTGGGAGTGGACAGTCGAACGGCATTTGCGTCTACACCATCGCAACCGCCGTCTTCCTTACAATCTGCTCATCTCACACGTCCTAAATCTACTGCTCCTGCATCGCCGAAGACCAGCACACGAACGTATCCGATGGAACCGCCGCACACATCGCCGAGCTCATACTCCATGAACAAGTCTTCCTACCCATCGCATTCGCAGCATCGCGCGGATTCCGCGTTCACGTGTCCGACTGCAGATGCACCCCGAGCGCCAGCATATCCTCCCGTGGCAGAACCGAAACCTGCTGAGCCGACCAGGGCACTTCAGAGCAATGGATTCCCTCCTGCACCAGAACCCCGCGCAGCCTATGGTTCGCCACCGCCGCAGCCGAGTGGATCTATGCCACCGCCTACCACTTTTCCCTACGGCTACACGCCCTATCCTCCCAGATATGCGAATCCTGCACCTCCCACCAACACTTCCGCCGGAACCAGCCATCAACCTTCTGCTGTGTATGCCTCACAACCAGCCACGGCGCCACCGGGGTGGAAGTCGGGTGGCAACGACCGCTTCGACGACAGGCAACCTGGCCAGGCAGCATATGGTGACAATGTCAAGCGTCACTTGGACTTCTACGATCTGGAGTCTGCTTTGAACGAGGTAGGCCTTCTAATCACGACTTGTGTCGACACTCACTGACACATGATAGATTTCTGCTACGAGTGGCATCCTCAGCGACTTCTCCCGCCGCTATGGTGATCGTATGCACCACACTCAACGCTCCGGTCCCACCATGTCCACCCTGCCCGGCATCGTGGAAGTGGACGACATGGTAGCCAAGACCCGCGTGCAACTTGACTCGCTTCTCAAAATCCGCGACGTGATTCTCACGCAGCAAGCCGTCCACGAACAACAAGTCGCCGATCAACGCCAGCAGAACAAACTCTATTCGGATCAAGCTCTTCCAGCTTCGCACGCAGACTTGCAGTACCAACAACAGCAGGTTCCTTACGGAGGTCAATACCAGGATTCCGAAGATGGTAAGATGGGCGGTGGATTTGCAGGTATGGATGCGAAGAAAAGGAGAGGTCGGGCGGCTCCTCCAGGAAGATGCCACAGCTGCAACCGTGCGGAGACTCCGGAGTGGAGGAGAGGCCCCGATGGGGCAAGAACGCTGTGCAATGCATGTGGACTGCACTATGCGAAATTGACGAGGAAAAATCAGGGCGCAAACAAGAACGGCGCGGTGGGGAGTTCGAACTTGAGGCCGAAGGAGAATATGGATTGAGAGGTGGAGTGATGTTGGGATTGAGAGAATGCCGCGAACTGGATTGAGAGTTCGAAAAGGAAGACGACACCCGATGATCACGGACAAGCGCTATGGCCTGCCAGCGATTGGAGAAAGCCCTTTTCAACAATCGACGCACAAGTTGGACGGCCATACTCCGCGCAAACAACGAACGCGCAACAGCGAAACCTTTATTTGACCTTCCGAAATCTGTCGGAGTTTGCAGCGTATTAGCGAAGCATGCATCTTCAAGCGAAAACCTTTCAGGGTTCTTCTTTATACCACCGGTCGATATGTCCGCCCGTTGATCGGGTGGACGGGCACTGTCGCATTATTAGGAGAGGTATATGCCAGGGTACTGGAAACCGAATGGCCGAGACGCGTGCCAGCGGAAGGAGTTTTGGGACATGATTTTTGAGATGATGCTTTCGGTGAAAGGGTTACAAAGAGTACGCGGGCTACCTCCCGAGGGACATGTGTGGAGCACTATCAAGAAGGTAGAAGATTGCAGGTGTATATAGAAAAGTTGATTGAGGAACCTGTGAGTCTGGTCACAAATGAGACGCTGTGGCAGCATGTTGAGAAATCGCATGCGCCATCACACGATGCGTGATTATTGGTATGTGAAGTTCTGAGATCGTAAGGCCGACTGGGCATTACTGATCAATGATTACCAACCGGTCCACGTTCCCGATGGGATGGATTAGAAATCAAGACTCTCTTCTAGGAAATCAAAGACCACGGCGACGTTGACCGATTTATTGCTCTGTCATTACGCATCCCATCTCACCCACTGGACTGTTTACCTGGAGTACGGCCCCCGCTGTTTCTTTCCGATAATCGCAGTCGAAGTGACGTGACATTCTCATCACGACTTCAAAGTTGTGCCCCGCTAATCGCCAAAACCCTCACGCACGAGGGAAAAACTTCCCAGTCTGCCGGGAGCTGAAACAATCGCACTTCTTGCAGCAAGCCCATGTTCGTTATCGCAGCCCAGTGACGTGCTCGCAAAAAATCACCCTCATTTCGCCGATCCCTCACTCCGGGTCCCGACCTCGCACAAATACCTCCCACGAGCCAACGTAGAGCGACGCGACACAACTTCCGATCAAGGCGCAGCAACACCTTCGGAGTCTCAAGTCCGCTCAGCGCGCATCGCACCAATCGCATACCCTTCCACATCGACGCCCAAAGTCGCACCGCATACCACATCTCGAGTAGAACGAACGACGATCGCGCCTCCGAGTTCCCAGGATCCGGGATTTGAGGAGAGACCAATTGGACGAAAGAGGAAGGAGAAGGAGAAGTGGCGAAATATGGGACTGCTGTACGTTGTCTATACCAAACAACTTCCATCAGCATGCACATATGTGTATATCAGGCGAATGGGCTTGCAGGTGGCTGTTACGACGATCTTGACCGTCGGAACGGTAGATGCTTGCTTGGATGCTTGATCGCACATCGCACATCGCACGACGTTCGCAGCCCGATTTTGGAGAACACAAGTCGCTAATTTGGATCTGTGATGATGTAGTGCGGTGGGAACGCCGCTTGACTGGCCCGAGGCGAAGAAAGTCGCTGGACATGTGAGGGAGTGGGGCATTGAGGTATGCATACGGCTTCGCAAGGATTAGATTGGAAAGGATGATTGCTGATCTGGGAACTGCAGCAATTACTAGCGATTTGGAATCGAGCCAAGGGGAAGGAGAGCGATGCGTTGTTGTGGGGAGATGAGGTATGGTAAGCGGTTGGATGTTTGCGACGGAGAGGTTGATTGCTGATTGACGTTTGCGTGGGAACAGATCGAGTACCTTGTTGTGGCTTTTGACGATGAGCAGAGAGAAGTCAAGCTTTCACTGCGGCAGGCGGATATCCTGGCGGCGTTGGCGAGTGATGCCGAGTTGATCAAGCAGGGCGGTGGAGTCCCGGACTTGAAGATTGGAGATGAAAAGTAAGAACTCGACGATGCTTTGTACGGAGCAGGGATCCGGACTAATAGTGTTGGTCGACAGGCCTGGGAGAAATGCCCCTACTTTTCATCCCGAGTTCGGCCGATTCATGCTCGAGGCCACGCCCGGTAAACCTTGGGGCATTGGCTTCAAAGATCTACTTGATGTTGAACAGGACATGAAGTGGAGGTGAGCTGAAAGATGTTGTTCTTTCGCGAGACAGGACTAACCATTTCTAGACGCAAGCTCGCAAAAGATCACATCTACGACAACGAGTTCCCGATCACACTCACGACGTTCCCTCTACTCGGAGACCGAAAGTCCATCACCCCATTCTTCCCTCCTGGAGGATCAAAGCTTCGATCGCAATTCGTTCCAGACGAGATCGCGAACCCTCATATCCGCTTCCCTACCCTGGCAGCGAATATCAGGTGGCGACGAGGGAGGAAAGTGGAGCTGAATGTGCCAGTCTTTCACGACGTGAACACTTCAAAGCCTTGGAAGGACCCGACTGTCAACTATGATCTTCACGACTGGCCGGAAGACGACGATGTTCGGAATGGCGCTGTCAAGGACGATCACATCTACATGGACGCAATGGCCTTCGGCATGGGTTCATGTTGTCTGCAAATCACATTCCAGGCGAAGAACATCGATGAAGGTCGAACCATGTACGATCAGCTATCACCTTTGGGACCCATTCTCCTCGCGTTGACGGCTGCCACGCCAATCTACAAAGGCTTCCTCGCGGATACTGACGTACGATGGAACCAGATCAGTCGCGCAGTCGACGATCGCACTCCGGAAGAGATGGGCGAGAAGCCTCTCAAGAACGACCGCTGGAGAATACCAAAATCTCGATATGCGAGTAACAGCACATACATCTCACAAGACGCACGCTTAAGACCGGAATACCTGGATCCTAACCTGGTCGTAGACGAGGATCTCAAAGCTCGTCTGGTAGCCGGAGGCATGGACGACATTCTTGCAACCCACTTCGCACACCTCTTCATTCGAGATCCTATCGTCGTTTTCGCCGAAGACTTGGAATCGCTGGATCTTACCAAAACCGACCATTTTGAGAATCTACAATCAACCAACTGGCAACACATGCGCTTCAAACCGCCTCCTCCAGGTGACGACATCGGCTGGCGAGTCGAAGTACGACCGATGGAGATCCAAATCACCGACTTCGAAAATGCCGCCTTCTCCGTCTTCGTCGTGCTCATCACACGAGCCATCCTCTCCTTGAATCTCAACTTCTACATCCCCATCCCGCTCACAACGGAGAACATGGAAACCGCCCACCGCCGCGATGCCGTCAACAAAGACAAATTCTGGTTCCGCAAGAACCCATTTCCACAACGTGGTTCAAGAACGACGAACGGCAATGGCAGCGTGCCACTTTCTAACAACGCTACACCACTTTCCTCGCGCCCTCCATCTCCAGGCCCTGTGGAAGACGAATACGCCCTCTTCTCCGTCGATGAGGTCATCAACGGCACTCACGACGACGCCCCACACTCCTTCCCAGGGCTCATTCCCCTCGTGGAACTCTACCTCGACTCCCTGAACGTCGACGTGGAAACACGATGCGCTCTGGTCCGATATCTTGCATTGATCCGTGGTCGTGCCGATGGAAGCTTGTGGACTGCGGCGAGGTGGATACGGGAATTCGTTGCGAAGCACGAGGAGTACAAGGGGGATAGTGTGGTCGGAGATGGAATTGTGTATGATTTGATCAAGACTGTGGAGGGTGTGGCGAGGAACGAGGGACATGATGGTGTTGGTGAGGAAATGTTGGGCAAGTGGAATAGATCGTAGGGCATGGTGTACTGAGCCTCGAGAGAAGGTGTCCTTGATGACATTGGTATAGATAGAAGACTTGAAGGCCGGCGAGGAACAGCCAACGTCGCTGTAACGTTCCATACTACCTAAGGTCCGCCCATGACAGAATTGAAGCGCTTCCCATCAAATATTCAAGCCCACGTCCCCGCAAAATCAAGCCGTCCACCCATTCAGCCGCCAACGCCACGTTCACGCCAAGCGCCAACTCTAACCTTGGGAAGCGTATCGAACCAACGTCACGTCCGCCAAAACGATGGTCCAGCTTCCGTTGTGTGCCGGCAGCTGTATATATTTGTTTCTTTCGGGGGATTTCCATCATGTCGCGAGCACGCGGCACCTCGATTTGGAGCCGATGAAGGGATCACCACTTTGCGATTCCGCCTTGTTTGATTGAGCCTGCTATTTGGATAGCGATTGCTGTTTCGTCTGTTGGAAGATCCCGCTCGACTGCCACGAACCGAGACAGAGAGAAGAGGACACTGTAAAAGCTGGCTTGACAGACCATTGAGTGTCAGAGCAAACGAGAACCCAACCACATCGTCAATCTCCTCCATCCGCAAACATGAAGAACAAAGATGAGCCAGCCCTTTCTAGCGGCGCCGCGCAAGCCTCCGTTCCCACCGCCAAAAAGCCCAAACCTCGCTCTCCTCGAGGTTTCCGTGATACATTCAACATCTTCGGCCGTGCCTTACCAACCTATACCGGCCCTTACTCCGTCGGCACGATGGAGGTTGAAGTACCTGCAGCCAATCCTCGGACCTTTTCGCACATCACCCGCGCGAAGAAGCATATCTTACAACTGGAAACGGTATTAATGACGATTTACTATCCGGCCTGTCCAGTTGATGAGAACATTTCGAAGGGAAAGCCGTCGAGGGAACTGTGGTTGGGACGGCCGAGGGTGGAGGTTGCGAAGGGATATGGGAGATTCGCGGGCGTGGGCAGTCTAGCTGTGCCGGTGTTTTTGCCGACTGCGTTCACAAAGCTGCCGGCGTTTCGCAATGCGCAGCTGGCGAGACATTGGGCGCCAGAGGTGGATGTCAAGACGGAGGGGAAGAGGGTCAAGGTGGACGTCGGGGAGCCGCCCGAGGGAGGTGGGAAGGAACCTGTTTTTCCGTTGATTATGTTCAGTCATGGATTGGGTGGGACGAGGACGATGTATAGTTCTGTTTGTGGGGAGTTCGCGAGCTATGGGTTTGTGATTTGTGCGGTTGAGCATCGGGATGGGAGTGGACCGAGGACGTGGGTCAATCATGCGAAACAAGGGGAGGGGACGGTGACGGATCTGGAGAAGAGGGGGAATGTTGATTATCGGCCTGAGGAGAGGAGTAGAGGCTATGCGGTGGTGGACTACATTTTCCCAAAGGATAATCCGTTGGACACGAGTCCGAACAACGACAAGGGCGTCGATGTCGAATTGAGGCAGGCGCAGATTGATCTGAGATTGGCGGAATTAGAGGAGGCTTACAGTGTGATGTGCGAGATTGAGAGAGGGCAAGGGGAAATGGTTGCTCATCGCAACCTGCGGAGGAAAGGCTTCAAGGGCTCCAGTCGGCATGGTCTGACAGGTGTGGACTGGACACGATGGAAAGGCAGGATACGGACTGACCACGTCACGGCGTGCGGCCACTCTTTCGGCGCAGCGACGTGTGTGGAAATGCTACGGCACGATGATCGATTCGGCTACATATCCCAGGGTATCATCTACGACATCTGGGGCGCAGGAACACGACCCGCCGACGAGGATGCACCACATCATCGCATACACGCGCCCATCATCGCCATCAACAGCGAGGCCTTCACCTACTGGCCCAGCAATTTCAAGCTGGTAGAGTCGCTGGTAAAGGAAGCTCAAAGCGCACCGCATCGATGTCCTGCATGGCTACTTACCCTCCGTGGCACAGTCCACGTTTCACAGTCCGACTTCTCCCTCCTCTATCCGAACGTGTGCTCCTTCTTCCTCAAAATGGTCGCCAATCCTCGGCGAGCCCTGGACTTGAACATCAATGCCAGTCTGGAGTTCCTTAGCCATATCCTTCCCGCTGAGCTCGCGCAGGTCAATCGCGCATACAAAAGCGAGAACCTCCTCGAAGCAAATCTCAGTCCTCTGGAACGGATCCCATCTGCTTTCATGCACCGGCCCAAGAAGGACAAGTACATCGCTGCGAAGCTACAGATCAAACATGAGTGGCTTTATCGTCTCTCGCCTCAGATGTTCCGCTCGCTGAGACGTCGTGAGGCCAAGCGGAAAGGCCATGGTCCGGAAGTTGGCGATGAGGTATGGTTGCACAATAAGCCCGATGGGGAGACCATCGAGGACTACCTCAATCGGATCCCTAGCTTGAGTGCGGAGGTGAAGGAGGAAATCCGGGAAAGGTTTCCAGAGTCGCAGGAGGAAGGCGAAGTCGAACAGCCTGTTCGTCCGATGGAGCCTTCGGGTAGCTTGATCGAGGCTCTCACACAGGAAGGCACGGAGTCGCAGCCAATTTGAAGGTAATTTCAATCCAAGTCCATCGGATCACCGTCCTCAACTTCGACCACAACGTCGCCACCCTTGCCAAAGACATCATCCTCATCATCCACATCCATCGGATCCCACGTCCCATCCCTCTCCTCCGGACTCACCAGCGTGGCCCTCCAGCACCTCTCAAGCACCTCATTACTCTCATCCCACGGACACCATTCCCTCAGTACCTTCCAGACATTCTGCGCCGTGCGTCTCCTCGCCTCCCACTTTTCCACACCCTCGTCTCTCCACAGCTTATCATAATCCGTGTAGAAATGTCGCACGTGCGCCACGACCATCGACGTGTAGCGTCTGGAATTGTTGACCTTTGAGTCCGAGAGATTATAGGTGAAATCTTTCGCGATGATGTTGTCGAGGAGGCGTTCGAGCGCAGAGGATGGAACGCGCGGGAAGAGGTCCAGGAGAGGACCACGGTTCCATTCGCGCTTGCGGTAGTAGATCTCGGTCGGAGTTAGGCCGGAGAGATCGGGTGTTGGGGCCTTTGCAGCGATCATGGAATGCGCTGGACTGGGATCAATTAGGCTGCGGTTCTATGATCTGCGCTTGATACTCGTGAATACTGGTCATGTGAATTGTAAGATCGTGTAACAAGTGGAAATGCAAGTGAAGTGGAGGTCTGAGAGGCAGGCCGGGCACAGCTCCGGCGGGCTGGCTTGGCAAGTTCGTTGGCGCGAGCGACTAGAGGTGCCGATGAAGATAGAACTGTGAGGGAGAATACGGGAAAGACCGACATTAGGTTGCGATTCGAGTTTTGATTGATATCCACCTTATTCCGCCCATGGATCATTCATGGAACATGAATTCTGTCCTGCTACTAGCTCGGGCTGCTGCGAATGCTCGTCCTAGTTTGGCTCAGCCCAATGCTGAGCACATATTGGACGATCAGAATCGTGCTCTAAGCCATGCTGCCTCAAATAGCCTGGCCACCGCGGCGAAGGTAGCATTATTGTGTGACGCACCTGCGCGATGTCGTGCGTGCATCGTGCCTCAAGCCTCGCTCGCAAACTCCATCTTGTAGCCTGGAGGTAGTCATAGGTGAAGTTCGTAAGAATTCGTTCCTTCGGCAAAGGTCCTCTCAGCCATCCTGTTTCTGCTTCTTCACGGGCAGCGCAGGGACCTTGAACCCGCCGCTGTCCACCTTTGCAGGAGCTCCACCTCCCCCGAGCTGGGTAAAAGTACCACTCTTGAACCATCGATCCTCCTCTGCTTTTCTCTTCCGATTCATCTCCTCCCTGACCTTCGGATCGACCAATTCCAGACCTTGCACAGGCGTGAATGCAATTGTAGAGGCGGTACCGGCAGCACCTCCGACATTCGTCTTCATGCCACCAATGTTCGTCTTCAATCCAGTTGGTCCCACGCCGGAAGTCCTCAGGCCTGCAGCCTTGAGCTGACCAGGCGTGCTCAGGCCACCAGCAAAGCTGCGAAGAGTTGTGGATGTGCCGCTTGCGTTGGCGGACGTCGATGTACCGCCCCAACCAGGATTTTTCTTGCTCAACTTCGCTTTGGTACGGTTGTCGATTTGCTGTGCGCGAATGCGTCCATCATTTTGTGCGCCAATCATGCCCAGACCTTTCGTGCCGTCGCCATAGCCCACCTCGGCCTCCTCCTGGCCGAAGGCCATGCGATTCTGTGCCTTGCGTAGATCTGTCATGGCAGTCGCCTCCTTCATTTTGCGCACGCGCCGTCCACCACGTTTGCGCGAAGGCTTCTCATCGGGAGCTGGCAGGGCCCTGACACCCTTGTTTGGAGCCGCCTCCGAAAGCTTGTTAATACGTTTCTCGACTTGCTCTGCCAGCGCGAGACCTTGCTCTCCGGATGGCGATTCATGTGCTGAATCGATGCGAGCTGCCAAGACCACTTTTGCGGAGAGAATGCGCATTCCTTGTACCTTGAGGTCCGATGGAACATCACGGATAATATCGTTGGCGTAAAGCACGCCTTGGTTCCGGACTCCCGTATTGGTGGCTAGACCGGCCGCCCGAGCAGACTTCTTGTTACCAAGAGGTGGAATGTTACATGCTGGGGTTTTGGCAAGACCAGAAATACCGCCAGCATAGTTGATGAGCTGAGCGGCAGTGAGCGATCCAATGAGAGCTGTCAGGTTGGGCGCAAACATGGACATGCGAGATTGCACATATTCAGTAAGAACCTTTTTGGCGTGGTCGAGCTTAAATGTCATTTGGCACGCATGTCGGACCGTCTCCAGTTCGGACTCTGAGAGTGGCTGACCAGTCGTCTTTGCGGCTTCGAGAGTAACGACCATGAGGGAGGGGCCGTCCAAAACCTGCTTCAAAGACTTGCCAACCACGTTGTCAGTCGCTTCGCTGATGGCGCGAATGTTCTCCATGGGCCCGTTGCCGATGATTGCGACGGCCTTGGCGTAGTCGAGGGGGTTCTGAATAAGCGTCTCCAGTTCCGGGAATCGTACTGAATAGTGATCGCGAATGAATTTGTGTACGAGGATAATCTCTCCATCAATGCCGGTAGATAGGGTATTCGACTCTGTAAGAAGCTTGTACTCAGGATTATCTTCGATGTTGCCGATGTTCCTGGTTTCTTGTCCAGGCGGGAGTGATCTGTAGTGGTTGATTTTCTGCGGACAGAACGAATAGTCAGGGCTGTATTCGCAAAGAAGTTTAATGACAACGTCTCGCAAATTTATGTGCAAGGGGACTTTGCTTACCTCCAGTAGTGGCTCCAACTGCTTCATCAGACCAGCGACACTGCGCACGTCGCTCACGTTTTGGAGCTCCATCTTCTCGACACGAGCTTTGGTCTCTTCAGCGTCTTCCTCCACGTCCGCCTTCAGGTTGACATGACCTTCGACGTCTTCATCTGGCTCCTCTTCGTCGTCGTCCAACTCCATGCCACCCTCTTGACCCTCGCCCGATCTCTCCTTTGCTTCACCTTTCAAATCTGCATAGTTGTCGAGGTATGTGCTGTCGATCTGCTCCTCGTCGTTCTCGTCTCCCGAATCGCCAAAGTCGTTCAACAGCTCGTCTGCGATGGTCGCCATCTTGCTCTGTGATCGCTGCGCTTCCGCGCGCGGTAGTCTGGGCTTTGCTTTCTCAGTGATTCGCACGCGATTGTTCGATCGGCTGTGATTCCGACGCGAGGTCTGGTGTCGATATGATCTGCGTTGTCGCAAAGTGCAATTGTCAGAAGCTCAAAGTTGAAGGTCGGACGAGGCAAGAGCTCTTGGCGCAGGACTGACTTTCAAGATTTCTCGTACTCAATCTTGAAACTCTGAACAACAACCCACACTGATCAACATATTCACCATGGAGTCCTCACGAGGGCCTCCGCGGGTCAAAAACAAGGCCGCCGCGCCCCAGCAAATCTCCGCTGAACAGCTTCTCCGCGAAGCAGTCGACCGCCAGGAGCCAGGTCTCGCTGCGCCAACACAACGATTCGCCGATCTCGAAGAACTTCACGAATACCAAGGTCGCAAAAGGAAGGAGTTCGAGGACTATGTGCGCCGCAATCGGCTTAATATGGGCAATTGGTTCCGCTATGCCGCCTGGGAACTGGAGCAGAAGGAATACCGTCGCGCCCGTAGCGTGTTCGAGCGAGCGCTGGACGTGGAAAGCACGAATATTCAGCTATGGCTACGCTACATCGATGCCGAGATGAAAGAGAGGAACATCAACCATGCGCGAAACCTGCTCGACCGGGCCGTGACAATTCAGCCACGAATTGACAAGCTGTGGTACAAGTATGTATACATGGAGGAGATGCTGGGCAATATTCCCGGGACAAGACAGGTCTTCGAGCGTTGGATGTCGTGGGAGCCAGAAGAAGCAGCTTGGAGTGCGTACATCAAGTTGGAGAAGCGCTACGGTGAGTACGAAAGAGCAAGAAATATCTTTGAGCGCTTCACAATTGTACACCCCGAATCGCGGAATTGGATCAAGTGGGCAAGGTTCGAGGAAGAGAACGGCACGAGTGATCTGGTCAGAGAGGTATTCGGGATGGCGATTGAGACTCTCGGTGACGAGTTCATGGACGAGAAACTCTTCATTGCATATGCCAGATTCGAAGCAAAATTGAAGGAGTACGAGCGTGCACGAGCCATCTACAAATATGCCCTAGATCGCATGCCTCGCTCGAAATCGGCGATTCTCCACAAATCCTACACCACATTCGAGAAGCAATTCGGAGATCGCGAGGGCGTCGAGGACGTAGTGCTGAGCAAGCGCAGAGTTCTCTACGAGGAGCAGGTGAAGGACAATCCCAAGAATTACGATTCTTGGTTTGACTACGCAAGGTTGGAGGAGTCCAGCGGTGACCCGGATCGCGTGAGAGACGTGTACGAACGTGCGATTGCCCAATTACCTCCATCGCAGGAAAAGCGACATTGGCGACGCTACATCTATCTCTGGATCTTCTACGCTTTGTACGAGGAGCTCGAGACAAAGGACCTTTCTCGAGCCGCTCAGGTCTATGATGAAGCTCTGAAGATTCTGCCACACAAGAAGTTTACTTTTGCGAAGATCTGGATCCTTAAAGCACACTTCCATCTGCGTCAAGCAGACCTTACCCAAGCACGCAAGACTCTGGGAACTGCGATTGGCATGTGTCCCAAGAATCGCCTGTTCCGAGCCTACATCGACATGGAACTCAAGCTCTTCGAATTTGTTCGCTGCCGAACCTTGTACGAGAAATGGATCGAGTTCGACGCTAGCAACAGTCAAGCCTGGATCAAGTTCGCAGAGCTTGAGCGAGGGTTGGAGGATCTTGACCGGACACGAGGCATCTTTGAGCTAGCGACACAGCAGGACGTGCTGGACATGCCAGAGTTGGTCTGGAAAGCATACATCGACTTCGAAGAGGAAGAAGGAGAATTCGAGCGCACCCGCGAGCTATATGAGAGACTGCTGGCGAAGACGGATCACGTCAAGGTCTGGGTCAGCTATGCGCACTTTGAGATCAACGTTCCAGACGCTGCGGAAGAGGGGATGGACGAGGATGAGGAGGCGCCCATATCTGATGCGGCGAAGGCCAGGGCACGCGCCATCTTCGATCGAGCACACAAATTGTACAGGGATCGCAATCTCGTCGACGAACGCGTGGCATTACTCCAGGCCTGGGATGGCTTTGAGACTACACATGGTTCTGAGGAGGACAAGGAGAAAGTTAAGAAGATGTTGCCGAGAAGGGTCAAGAAGCGGAGGAAGTTGGACGATGACTCGTTTGAGGAGTATCTCGACTTTGTGTTCCCGAACGACGACGAGAGCAGTCGGAACATCAGCAAGCTTCTGCTTCGGGCCCAGAAATGGAAGGAGCAGATGGCGGCCGCTGGGAATGGGGATGCATAGGTATTGGGCCTTCGTCACATTCATTACTTGCTCAACCAGCTCAAACATTGAAGGATACACTACGCCTTCTCAAATACCTCTTCGAAACTCTTCGCCAACTCGCCCAAACTGTGTACCCTCAGCTGATACCCATGCTTCTCCACTCCTTCGGATCCAGATCCCCATCCATCAACCCCTTGCGATCAACCCAGACACTGGTCAGCTCGAGCTCCTTCGCCGGCTCGTGATCATGCCTCAGACTTTGCGCAACATAGCAAATCTCATCCATCTCCAGTCCGAAGTCCTGCTTCGAATGCTCGAATTGATACCGGAAGTTCTTCGAATCCGGCTTATGCGACCTGATGTCCTCCGCCGTGTACACAGCATCAAACTGGAACCAGCTTGCACCTCTTCCCCATCTTCTGGATCGCAGCGACGGAGTCCTCATAGTTCCCATCTTTCCACCATACGCTGGATACTCCCCTCATTTGGCTTTGAAACATACGTCGAACAAATGCTACGGTCAGGTCCGCGTTCCGCCAGCGAATTGCTTCCTTTTGCTCGGCTGTATCATGGTTACGGTCGTGGACGGAGATGTGAGCAGCCTGGTTTTTGCAACGACGATTGGTATCTGACAAGCTTCCACACCAAAAGACCTTGGCCACGCTTACGGAACATTTGTCAGCCTCGACGAACGTGGTCGCATTGGGATTGATCCGCAGTATTTCTTGGCGAAGGGGTTGTTGTTGAAGGTGTTCTTGTGGATTCGACAACATTCAAGGAGTAAGGTCGAGAAGCTGTCTGTGCCGGTGCAATATTTGGTGGAGATTGGGTGGATAGGAAAGATTTGAAGCGCTGCTGTATGGTGCGGGCTGTGTTGGATCGGGGACAATGACGGTTTGCCTTCCCAGGAGAGTCGATGCGACTGTCGCAATCGGGTGGGGTGTGCGACGAGCAGGATCCTGGCATAGTCCGACGACCTTCGGGGCGCACAGGACTTAACGATGCACGTTTGCTGACAGATGGTTCGATAATGCAGAGATGCAGGAAGGATAAGATTAATGAAGCACCGCATTCACAAGCATGCCGACACTGCAGCAGAGGCATAGCTCTATCTGTCACTCCCACTGCTGCGCATCTCACCTGCGCCAGCCATCTCACATATTCATCGATGGCTGTGCCATCCCGCCCAGTGCCGAGTAGGTCGGAGCACAGACATTGTTCGCAACACTCACAGTCACCACTCTGACCGACGGCGAGGCAGACGGTGCCACCGCACGATCCGGGTACGTTGCGTTCAAGTCCATCGCCCAGTCGACGATACCGCCGAAGTTCAACGCCCTGACCCAGTCCGTGCGGTTGTTGTATGTCTGGTCGTCGGTCCAAGAGACCCACTCCACGTCATTGTAAACCAGCACGTTGCCCATGTCCGGTGAGTAGTACTCCTGAACATTGTAGTAGGTCGAGGGCGTCTCGCCGATCTGGCGGCCTTCCAAGGCGCCAGCGCGAGTGCCATTGGCGATGATCTGGCGGATCTCGTAGTTGGAGATGTAACCCGAAGTACCGGTGTACACACCCTTGGCGGCGCCGGACTCGGGACCGGTGTACTTGCATTGAGAAGTGTAACACCCCGGGGTGGTCATGCGGAAACTGCGACCATACAAAGGTTGGCCGAAGATGACTTTGTTGGACGGCACGCCGGCTTTGGTGATCATGGACAGGGCTTGCTCGGTCTCGGTCTGGTTGACGTGCGAGCGGAGGCAGTCGCCTGTGGGACAGCCGGGTTGCGAGTAGTTGTTGCCGTAGTCCCATTGGCCGTGAAGATCGTAGGTCATGGTGACCATGTAGTCGAGGACGGGAGCCATTTCTTCAACGGGGAAACCTTTGAGGTACCAGTAGGAAGCTGGGATGGCGATCGAGACGGTGTAGGGAGCAGGGAGGAGTTGGCGGACGACCTTGAGGAACTCGAGGTAGTCTCTGCCGTTCTCGGGGCTGGCTGGTGGGATGCCGGGAATGTCTGGGGCGCCTGGGTACCTGTGAGGAGGGTCAGTGTGAAGAGCAGACATCGAGGATGAAGAGCGACTTACTCCCAATCGAAATCCACACCATCAAGCTTGTTGTCAACCACAAACTTGGCCACATTTTGGGCAAACTTCTGCCGATCAGCAGTCGTAACTCCATCTCGGAACACATTGTACGTGAAATTCTCCGTCGAGAACGCCCATCCTCCGAACGTTACGATCTTCTTGAAACCCGTCGTGTTCAAGAACTCGTTCCAGTTGTCCTCATACGGCGCCGCGGAAATCTCATAGCCTTCGATGATATTCATGAAGGCGTAGTGGACCATGGTGTACTGGTAGCTGCCGTTGGAGTTGATGTCTCGGGGCCACATGTGCAGACCCGGACGCTCCTGGTTCCAGGTCTCGAAGTATCCGATGCGTTCGAAGACCGCGGGAGGTTCGGGGGAGGAGATGATATCCATGCCGCAGTTGGAGATGCAGCCGTTTCTGCCGGGCGGTGCAGAACCTGGAGCGCCGGTATAGGCTCGTTCAGGGACGCAGAAATCTCCTGTGATTCCGCACTGGGCCCATTTGTTGCAGCAGGCTTTCTGTGATGGGTCAGTGTTGACCACTGGCAAGATGATCAAGGCCACTTACGTTCGGACATGGGTTCAAGTCGGCCCAGCCGGTTATGTTTGAGGTTGGAGCGGTACCGTTGATTTGCGGTCCGCATTGTGCGTTCTCGACAGGTGCCGGGAAGGGTGGTATTCCGTCGCTCAGGCATATCTTCTGTCCGGGAAGCAGGAAGTAGCAGCCTCCGAAACCCCAAGTCTTGTTTGCATTGACCCGCTCGATCTCTGCGACGGTGGTGTTGTGGAGTATCTGCAATCCATCTGTTAGATAATGTCACTGAAGCAAAGGACATAACGACAACATACCCCGACATCCGTGCAGGTATCGTTGGCTTTGACCGTCCACTCGATGCAACTGCCATCCGGGTTGGGCTTTGGTGTGAAATCAGGATAGTTACCCGCTCCGCAGCAGACGACCTGGTCGACGTCCAAGGCACCGCAGAAGGTGGCGTTGTATGTAGAAGAGTCCCCAGCGCCGTTGTAGCTTTGGAATTGGCTTGTGGTGAGGTTGCCGCACTTCCCTGCCAATGTGATGCAAGTATCTCCGGCAGCCACTGAGATGTAGGGACATTCGCCGACAGTCCCATCGGTATAGTTGTTCTGGCGAGCGACAAGTGGTGTGCCCTTGTGTTTCATGTGGTTGTCAAACCAAGTGCCCTGCACAGTCTGGGAGAAGGTGAAGAGCACGAGTAAAGCTGTGCACAGCCATGTGCTTCTGCTGGCAGTCATCTTTAGTGCTGTGCCCTTCTGATCAGGTCAAAAATGAGTGAATGGGGTGGGTTGGTATAGAGTTGTGGGGAGAGATTCATGGTCTCATGGCATTGGGCATTGAACACATTCCAGCGCACATGCATTCCATTCTTGCCCGTGGAACAACAGTACACGTCGAGGATATCTTGGCGATGCTGCTCCCAGAGCTTGAAAACTTATTCACGACCGTTGTTGGTTCATTCTTCGCTCCAGTACCGAGTACTGGTTCTTGATGGTATGTGAAATGATCCACGCTGCGCGACGGGAGATGGCCTTGAAAGTAGCAGCGGGTCGTGAATTCGACTCTGGAATAACGGACATAGCGGTATGCTCTCCTGGAGTGTCTTCGACATACCAAATTGTCTCCTCATATCTTCCAATCGACCTTCTTCACCCGCACGGGCATACCCTCTCGCGGCTTCGCACCACCCATAAGAACTGTCCGCGAAAAGTCAGCAGGTCTTCTCTCAGCATTTTCACAATCTCCAGAGTGCCAATACTCACCTTGATACAGCTCCTCCCCCTGCACATCCTGCTTCTCCTTCCTGAAACTCTCATCCTTCGCAAACTCACTCCCATCCCTCCCCACCTCCGCCAACGCCTCCTTATCCAGCGCTACTTCAAACTCAAGCATCCTCGCAGTCAACGCCAACACAACCTTCATCTCCGTCACCGCAAAACTCCGTCCGATACAACTCTTCGGCCCC
This sequence comes from Zymoseptoria passerinii SP63, assembly GCA_000223825.2. Lineage (NCBI taxonomy): Eukaryota > Fungi > Ascomycota > Dothideomycetes > Mycosphaerellales > Mycosphaerellaceae > Zymoseptoria > Zymoseptoria passerinii. Next base: position 29,551 of record AFIY01000578.1, read on the forward strand.
AGTTCGAAAGGTCGCCACGCACCCTTGGGAATCTTACCGCTGTTCTCCGGTAGGAAGCGATCCGGGTTGAAGTCGTTGGCGTCTAGGCCCCATATATCTTCGCTGCGTCCCATGCCGTATTGATCGATCATGATCATGCGGCCGTCGGTGGGGAATTTCTCGCCCGTCTCGCGGTCGGTGAGGTACAGCGACGGAGAACCCTGGCGGACTGTGCCACCGATAGGGAAGAGACGGAGGGTTTCTTTGATGACGCAGAGGGTGTATTCGAGGTTGTTGACGAGATTGGGAGACTTCCGGAGGGTGGAGGCAGTAGTGGAAGCGGAGCCCAGGACGGTTTCGTGTTCTTCTCGCAGGCGTTGGAGGCAGGAGGGGTTTTTGGAGAGGACGTAGAAGATGTAGCACAGAGTGGCGGCCGGGGGGTCACAGAGTGGCGGCCGTGGTGTCGTGACCGGCGAAGATGAACGTGCGGAGTTGAGTGATAATGCCTTGACGCAGGGCGGGGTTGAGCTTCTCCGGTCGAGCTTCTCCGGTGTTTTCGTCGCCTGCAAAGCAACTATCCAGCGCGAGGTCGAGAGTGGTTCGACCTGAGTCGTCTTTGATCTCTGGTTGGAGGCGTCTGCTTGTGTAGGCATCGTCGAGGGTCTTGCCGAAGTAGTTGCTCATGATGCGATCGTTGCGCCACTTCTGCCAGATAGTGTAAGGAGACCATTGGCTGAGTGCCGGGAGCAGGCCATTTTGGAGAAGCTGTAGCTGTTCGGACATGGCGCGGAAAAATTGGTGCTCGCCGCGCTGCATGTTGAACTGGGTCCCGAGGACAGACCTCCCAATGGCATCGACGGTGAATCTCGATGTCCGCTCAAACAGACGAAACGCCTCTTTGCGCTCGGCATGTTCGTTCAGTCGCTCGACAAAGACCGTAGCATCGTCCACCATGCCAGGAACAAGAGACATGACGTGCTTATTGCTGAAGCCCGGTGAAAACATCGTGCGCCACATCTTCCATTGCGGACCGTCCAGGGTGACCATATCGTCTGGACCGGCGACGGCTTCCATCATGGGTTTTGGGATTGGGTGTTTCAATGCCTGGTGCTCGATGACCACTTGTTGACTCATGTCCGGATCCTGTATCACGAGTATGTTGACAGCGAACGGCCAGAGATCAAGGTAGAAGTATCGTGGGAGGTTGAACATCTTCCGGACTTGGATCATCACAACTGGGACATGGATTAGTACGTGACATCGGTGAGGGCGGTTCATGCTTATGTTCCGTGCACCCACCATGCGGGTGCGCCCTCCGTGGATTCGCATCGTTGACCTTGGACATGGCGTCTAGATTTCCAAAGAGCCATGAGTGCGGTGGTCCAGGCTGTGAAAACGATCAGTCAAGCCTGTACCCGACACGCCAACGCCGTACTCACCAAACCATGATGCTTCGAACGAATCCTGTAACCATTGACCACCGCCCGGGCGACGTACGCAACGCCAATTGCAATGACCGCCAGAAACACGGTCCGTAGGTCGCCCATTATGTTCAGCTTTAGAAAGCGTTGAAGTTGTCCAATCCAAAGAGAGTTATGAGGTAAAGACAGTGACGGCGTCAATCCGATCCAGATAGAAGAGCCAGTACCAAAGAAACATGCCGCTACCCATCTGGACCGCGAATGCGATATATGTAGTGAAGACAAGGATGAGAAAGTACAGAGATACGCCCCTTGAGCTCTGCTGTTAATCTCGGAAAACTCGTATAGTTTTAAGCTCACTCGGATAACTCATAGAGCCGTCTGACCGAAGTTTAACCGACGTTTCCACTTCCCCAATGCGGAAGGACCGCGAGCGCTAATCAACCTTTTGCACCACATGGCAGGGCCTGATTGAGGTTTGCAGAGTCGGAGTCCTGGTCGTAGGGGATGAGTTCCCGATCGAGGCTGTGCTGCAGGTACTGCGGTGCCACAAGCAGCAGAATGGAACATCCGAATGGTGTCGGACTAGAGCATGGCTTTGATGGCCTTTTCCCAAGAAAGCGGACAATCGAGCGCCTGATTATGCCCCTGACCCCCTGTCCGCAGAGATGACCACTCCTATATGCCCATCTGCTGTACGCCTGGCTTGTGATATCATGCTTCCAGTGCAGAACGTCGCATGTAGGATTTCGGGAGTTAGTTATTTCCGTTGGCGGAAACAGCGTCGTTCGCGATGCTGATAAGAATCAATGCTCCCGGCACCGGCTCCCCCTCGGCGGATAGTACTCCCCTCCAAACTCCAGACTCCCACTCTCAAAAACCTCCTCCCTCGCCTTCGCCCACTCTCCTCCTCCAAAAACTCCCAGCCATCCTCTCTCACAGATCCTCACTCGTATCGTCGCAGCAAAGCTTTGGCCCAGGTAGTTCTCCCTGTGCCCTTCCGGAAACGGACTGCTCAGACTGAAGAATGTGCCCTTTGGCGCCGTAGCCTGGACTTCCATTCTGTACCGCCAACTTGAGACGGTGAGATCGAATCTCTTGTCATCCCAAGACTGGACGTATGATAGGAAAGGCGAGTATCCGAGGATTCGCAATGCTAAAGGTGGGATGAAGGAAAGATTCAACGTCGGTGACCGGTATCCGAGCAGGAATGCTTCCATTCCCAGAATCTGTCCGCCGGCGAGACAGATGCTTGTGTGGTCTGATGAGCGTCCCTGGACCCAGATATGTGCGGACGGGAAAGATTTCGCCCAGTTCTTTTCGTCGTGTACAAGAGCTGTGCCTTTCGTATCTTCCTCCGGCAGAACCTCAGACGGGATGGACAGCTCAAACTCAGCGGTCGAAGCGAGGGAGTGCACATGCCAGTGCAGCGGCAACGGAAGGTGAACAAGCCAAGACTCCGGCGTACTGTCCGACTGGCCCGGACACCATGGGGTGCGATTCGTAGCCGTTGCGTGGAAGGAGAATTCCGGGTGGTCAAGATCGTACTGCGTGGATGTCTTGGTCCAGTGGATACGGCCTATGGAGGGAATGTCGATGCGGAAACCTTGGTCACCGGGCAGGAGGACAAAAGTCATGGAGTCGGGCCATACTTCGCGTTGGTAGACTTTTGAGGAAGGGGAGCCGGGTGGGACGTAGGTGAAAGAAAGCATGTGTGGTTTTGAATGGGCATTACGAACTTTGCAGGCGACCAGAGCCAAGTGGCCGCCAGAGGGGAGGTCGAATTTGGAGTAGTAGCCTTCGAAGGCGGAGGATGGATGAGGGCGGTGGTGGTCCATTGTGCGCGCGAAGTATGGTGTGTGAGGGTGTAGAGAAGGAGGTGTATGAAAGGAATTCAGAGATGGCTCTTCCAGCTTGTTGCGTTCAAGCCAACATGATGACGACAGAGAAAGTTGGCAAACAAAAAGAGCGTGACGAGCAATTCCTACCGTGATGAGTCGATGAGTGTGCAGACAGCTATTCCCGTTGACGTGATATCTCGACTTTATACCAGGATACCACAACCACAGCAGTATTTCCATCTCAGCATTGATTGTACTCGGGTTGAAGAGAGAGAAAGAGGGAGAGATCAGATCGGATCCGACAATGACGTCTCTTCGGCTCGGTCTGACCAGGGCCGAGGCGCCTCGACTGCCCTCCCTTCTATAACATGCGGTGACCAGAACATCCATTCCCAATGTCGAGATGCTTTGTCATTCTCACGTTGATACAAGGCACGGATTTCGAGGTTCTGCTCGATGTCTCAATCAATATTGGCCATGACATGACGCATCGCAAGGCAATGAACACGATCCTTCGGAAACAAGTCCGCTTGAAAGATGCTCCGACACAAGCTTTCCATCACATTCGGTAAGGACGGCACGCTTTTGACAGTCCACCCGCATAGCCGATTCTAGCGGAAGGGTTTCATGGGGTAATTTATTACCTGGATGTGGAAGGAGCAAGGCGACCTCGCTCGTCCTCACCGCATGACCCCATCCCTTCGACATCGTCGATTCGGAGCACAGAACGGTGTACACCTTGGATCATCAGCACGCATCTCGTTCCGGTCGAGAGCGAGCTGCGAATCCGGAAAGCTATTGACTTCACGGACGAACGGCGCCCAAGATGAAGGACAACCACGAAGTGCCATCGACCAGGGCGTCGAATACTTCTCAAGAAGAGAAGAAGCATCACAGCGACCACGATGTCCTCCGCCTCTCCTCGCCCACAGAAAAAAAAATCTCCCAGCCCTCGCAGCCCGCCATCCCACCTCCGCCTGATGGCGGCTATGGCTGGGTGTGCACCGCCTGCTGCGCGATGATAAACGCCCACACCTGGGGCCTCAACAGTTCTTACGGAGTCTTCCTTGCGCATTATCTCGAGAACAACAGCTTTCCCGGCGCCGGACGCCTGGACTACGCTTTTGTCGGCTCGCTGTCGATTTCCATGGCGATGCTGATATCCCCGGCTGCGACGATCACCACGAGAGTGTATGGCACGCGGACGACGCTGTTCATCGGCATCATCCTCGAATGCGCGAGTCTGATTGGAGCGAGTTTCGCAAAGACGATCTGGCAACTGTTCTTGTCGCAAGGTGTAGCGTTTGGGTTTGGAATGGGGTTTCTGTTCGTTGGATCGGTGTCCATCCCGCCGCAGTGGTTTTCAAAGAAACGGTCCTTCGCCAACGCCATCTCCGCTTCTGGATCTGGGTTCGGAGGTCTGGTCTACTCTCTCGCGGCGGGAGCAATGTTACAGTCCATCGGGCTGGCTTGGACATTTCGCGTACTGGGCATCGTCGCTACGGGTGTGAACGTAATCTGCGCGCTGTTGATCCGAGACAGGAACAAGATTTTGAACTCCCGACAGAATGCTTTCGACTGGAGGCTTTTCAAAAGAGCCGAGTACCTCATCCTGTGCGCATACGGCTGGTTCTCCATGCTGGCGTACGTGGTGCTGATTTTCAGTCTGGCCAACTACGCCAACTCCATCGGACTTACTGCTTCCCAAGGCGCCGTGGTCTCTGCGCTCCTCAATCTGGGCCAGGCCCTCGGCCGCCCTCCAATTGGATTCTTCTCCGACGCAATCGGCCGCATCAACATGGCTGCCGCGATGACCTTCTTCGCTGGCCTCTTCAGCCTCGCAATCTGGATTCCAGCTACATCTTACGGCGTACTCATCTTCTTCGCGCTCATCGGCGGCGCCGTTGCAGGAACTTTTTGGGCTACGATAGGTCCGATTTCGGTAAGTCCTCGACGGGCGACAAGGCCCGCAGTGTCCGAGACTGTCACGGGCGTGCCAGGTCTTCGGCTGTATCAACTTCCCATTGTTCAAACATTGCTGACCTTTGTACCCTTCAACGTATAGGCAGAGATCACAGGCTTGAAATACGTGCCCTCAGCACTCAATCTGATCTGGCTCGTCATCGTCCTGCCCTGCACATTCAGCGAACCCATCGCCCTCGAAATCGTAGCGGGAACGGGTTCATACCTCGGAACGCAACTCTTCGTGGGATTCATGTACTTCGCCGCGACGGCATGCTTGGTCTTACTGAGAGGCTGGAAGATGGGAGAGCTGGAAGAACTGGCGAGATGTAAAGGTTGTGATGGCGAGGAGGTGGATGTCGTCGATACAGGCGCGTTGGGTGAGGCGATGGAGGATTACGCGAGGAGGGTGGGCAGGAAGAGTATTTGGACGGGGTGGTGGAGGTGGAGGAAAGTATAGTCCTTCCCTGCTGTTGCTTTTGACGAATTGATGAATGGAATGCAAAGAAGTCTTCAATGATGGAAGGAAGTGCTCTGTTTTGCACCTCTCCTTCGTGTTCCCCTGTCCGCTCGTGAAACTCAATTGCTAGAACATCGACCAGGGTTGTTGCCACTGAACATGGATTGATCACGGTAATGAAGACAATCCTTATCCCGTGATGTTCCAAAGAACCAAGGCCGCACCTTCCTATTGCTACTCAAGTCGCAGGTATCGCTTTGGCTTCATTCGATCTTGGCCTCAGAAGCGTCACACCACGCTAGCGATGGCCAATACTCGAAGCAGATTTCAGAGCCAAAGTGCCGGCATAGGTACGCTTCGCAGCGTGCGTGCTATATACGAAGTATGTACACTTTCCCATCTAACATCTCGTGGGAGGATTATTTAGATTTCCAGTCTAGTAGATCGGACAGTCCTCCATGCTTTCAATCATCGTTCAGTCGTCGCTCTTTTTGGATTGATGCATCGTGTCCAGGATTGAATAAGAGCCATCTCGATCCTCGCGCTCCTCGTTTCCTTTATGAACTTGATGTGACGAGTCCGACTCGCGCTGACATCGAGGATACTCGCTGACGAGATTTGCATTGGCCAGGCGAGCGAGGTCATCGTAAGATTCGGCGCAACGCCGCAGACTTGTGCGGCACTATGTGCAGAGCGCCTGCTTGGCGGTCTGTAGGCCGCGCGGTTGGCGAGGCTCGGCCGAAAGTTCGGCATTGCAGACATCCAGGATGATGTCCACCCATCGAATCGGAGTTTTTCTCTCAAGTTTTGTGCCACTCAATGCTTCCCTGTCCATCGCTCAAGCACAGTTCTTCATATTGACCCTCATGAACTCGAGAACATATGCTTAAACTTCTCAATCTTCGTCGAGATGTATCTCTCCACCTCCGGCCCTTGCACGCCCTCCTTCCCGCCGGACGTCCATGCCAACGGAATCATCGGCACCCTCTCCACCACTCGCACCTGTTTCTCCGGACCCTCCACAGCTCTGACTTTCTCCGGATTGTTCGTTAACAGCCTGATCCCTCTATCACCTCCCAATCCAAGATCTAATAGCATGGCTGTTGCCAGACCGTACGACCGCGCATCTCCTGGATGTCGTAGCAGCACATTCGCTTCCATGGTGTCGTGTCCCAGATCCTGCAGATTGTACGCTTTAAGCTTCTCGCCTAAGCCAATGCCTCGTCCTTCTTGCCGCAGGTAGATGATTACGCCGCCGGATGAAGGAAGATTGTGAAGTTGTTTGAGATTTGTGGAGGAGGCGTCCGGCGTCGCGGCGGGCAAGGACATTAATCGTGCGGCTTCGTCGAGTTGCTCGCCGCAATCACATCGTGCGGACCAGACTGTTTCGCCGGTGTAGCATTCGGAGTGGATCCGGACCAAAGGTGGTCCGAGTTCGGAGGGGTATGAAGGGGAGCAGGTCCAGTCGGATTCAGAGGTGGGTGGGGTGAGCGATGCTGGATCGGTAGCAGAAGAGCTGGCGCGTGATCGGGGCGTGATGACACCAGCGTCGTGACGGATTGCATCGAGTCGAGAGTGTGTACGGCCAGGGTAAAGCGTACCCGTGTATGCGCCGCGGATCATGCGGTCTCTTTCGGTCTCGCCTGGTCGTGGGGCATCGAGGCTTTGACTGCGGATGTGTGGACCGAAGACAATGGCGAGGTGTTCTTTCTTATCGGCGTCGTTGGTGTAGAGGTGAAGGAACATCTCCTGGCCCGTCGTGGTGGGAATCCGTGCTCGCACCTCGCATTGAACATGTGGAAGCTTTTCGAGGACTTTTGAAGTGGAATCCGCGGCTGGCTGTTCGACATGTTCGACGGGAATGCTCTTGGGTAATCGGTCGGGGCGGGCATCGGTAAAGGGCGAGCGGGGAGGCGTGAGAGTTGGGCTCACAAGAGGCGGAGCAGCGGAAGAGAAGTCGGCGTCCAGATTCAAGTCGGGGTATGCGTTGCGGGGGCGGGGAGCGGCGAGAGGCGTGAAGCCTGGTGAGCCGTGGGCGGGGAAATCGGGCATGGCGGTGGTGACGAGTGTGAGAGGAGGGAAGGATAGTCAAGCACACCGAGGATATACTGAAGTGGAATGCTCATGCGCGGTGAGGTAAGACAAGTAGTGTTCAAAGAGTCGTGGTATTTCTCGAAGGCGATGACAGATCAAAGCCGAGGCCGGAGGAAATGCGACGGCCCGAAGCACGTCAGATCCGACGCTATTGCCGAATGAACATCCTCCGATATCAGCCTTGGAGTATTGCATCAATCGACTGTCCATCCGACGGCATAGCCAGTGGTCCACACAGCCAAACATCATGTCGTGCCGGCCAGCCTCTGTAAGCAGTGTATACCTTGACAGACAGGAAGAGATGGAACGACAGAATCGTGATCGGGGTATAGAGAACGAATGACTGCCTTCTCAACTCAGCTCCTCATACTCCTCCTCATCCCATCCCAATGCCCCATATATACTCTTCCCAACACTCCCTGATCCCACATCTCTGCCAACCATCGGCGAAGCCAACACCTGTGCCGGACTCGCCTCAATCCTCCCTAATCCCACCGGCTGCCTCATCCTCGGTGTCTCTGCCAACGTCGACATCCGCGATGGCCTTGACGGCGTCCCTGCGACCGGTGCAGTCTTGCGAGTGGCGGTTGGAGACTCGAGCAATGTGCCCGGTGGCCGGACCAGAGCTGCTGGCATGAACTTTGCGAACCCGCGGGAGGGAGTCTCTTCGATACTTTGCCCTGCTGTTCGATGGGTTGGTTTGTGTGTGGTTTGAGGGACGGCGAAGGAGCTACTCGGCGCGAGATCTGAGCTTCGTCCAGCGAAGGGCCGATATGATGACGCAGGCACGACTTGAGTTGACTTGTCGTCAGAGCCTTTCCCTGTCCTTCGTCGTGGTAGCGGCGTCGCTTTGATGTGCCGCGGCGTGGCTGTAACCGCGATCGATGTCTTTTCGACTGGTCTTCGCTGCGAGTGCTTGGTGCTGGCTGTGGTCTCGCCTTTGGCAATGGCTTTGGCGAAGCTCTCGTCTGCGTTCTTTGCAATCTCTTCAACAGCAAGGGCTCTGTTAGGCTTTCTCAGCGTGCCGATAGCCTTCTGGATTTGCTCTTGGACTTTGGCCTTCTTGCGTTTCTTCTCTTCGTTGGCTTGAGAAAGAGCGGAGAGATCGACTTCTCGTTTATTGAATGAGACCTGTTGGAGTAAGCTGGCGCGAGGCTTGGGCACCGCCGGGACGGATTGTTGAGATCTCGGTCTGACCAGCGGGATCCTGTCGAGCGGAAGTGTATCAGTCTCTTCTGTTTTGACGACTGGTGACATTGCGGCTGAGTCGGTATTCGACCGGTGGAGCACAGGCGCTCGCACGCCAACGTAGTTGATTGTGTCAGTTGAAACTCGGCCGAGTGGTTTCCTCGGCTTCTTCTCCGGCGCTCGACGTGCTGCTGGTTCTCCAGGCTTCCTAGACGAAGCTGACACACGCTGTGAGGCCGGCTTCGGCACAGACGGGCCACCCAGTTTCTTGCTGGTTGAATTCGCTTGATCTGGGATGCGGCCTCCATAGAATGGCAGTATGACTTCCGCACAGAAGCTCTTCAGATCATCGCTCGTCTCGTCTTTCGAATCACCGCTTCCATTCGCACCAGGTTTGATAGGCGTCGTAGTCTCTAGTGAATACCATATGCAAAGCCGGTCGATCAAGGACTCGAGCACGGCCGACAGATCGACCTCTTTCTTCTTCCTCGCCTTCTTCTCTCCAGCCACTGGCTGCGGATCTTGCGCCTGTGTGTCAACAGCTTGCGCTTCAGCGGCTGTCGGCAGCTCTGCAGGAGGCAAAGACGCCTCCAAGGCCATGGTCTCTAGTATGAGAATAATCTGCAGAAACGTCTCTCGGTTCCGTAATCGTGGAGAGCGCCGCTTCAGCACAAGATCTATACTGTCAGCTGCATTGGGCGAGCCTCCAGAGTCGTCATCTTTCTGCCACCACTGCTCCACATGTTCCTTCTCATTGACGAAGAAGCCCGATTTGTCTCTCTTCGCCTTCCACTTCCGCTTCCGTTTCGTCTTGGGCTTCGTTGCAGATGCGTCTGGCTCGAACGTTGGCAGCTCCGTCACATGCTCAACAATCGCTTCCCGGAACTTCTTCTCCATCACCGAAGATGACAAAATTGATCCGCGAAGGAAGGTGACCAGCTCGGTTTGTGACGAAGTACATGCTGCCCTGGCCCGAGCAAGCGGACCCTTGGTGAAATACGCCAGAGGTGTTCTGGAAAGATAGAGAGCGTCTAGATAGTGCTTCGTCAACTCCTCCAGTGCCTCGTCTGGTGTTGGGACCTTCGAGTTGACAGGCTCCGCAGTGTCAAGGCTGGGCTGAACCAGTAATGAGTGGTCAAGCATCGCCAAAGGCTGTCCTGTTGCCAAAGCGGTCGTTGGTCTATGCAAAAAGAGTGGCGGGGG
>AFIY01000572.1:0-61429 GCA_000223825.2 Zymoseptoria passerinii SP63
GATTTAGGCCACCATCGTATGCCTGTATGCTTACCTTTAGCTTTAGCTCAGCACAAAGCATATACAAATACTGCCGTCTCCCCACGATCTCTCTTCCTCTTCCTCCTTTTATTTCAAACGATCAAGAAACACAATCGAGATTGCAAACAACACCTCAACAATGCAAATCTACCAGCTCTCCACCATTCTCTCCTTGGCGTCGGCTGCTCTCGCCTTCGTGAGTTACTCCCACATCGACCATCTCCGTCACCTGCCGTTTACTGACAACACTGATAGAGATGCGAATTCCCCGGAGGCACTTTGGACACCATAGGAGCTTGCAATGTCCATGGTGTATCTCATCGATGCAGCGTTGTACGTGGCAAGCTTCTCACAGCGGTTCGATGTCCCTCGCTAACATATTTGCTCCCTGAAGGACTCGAGCTGCCCAAGGGTCGGCGCCTATTGCGAGTGGCTGAAAGGAACCACATACGCGAAATGCAATATTCAGGAATGAGGAGTGCGAATGTGTGTCTGACTGCGAATTGGAATGGACAGTCTCAGAGGTCGTGAATGGAAGCACAGAGCGATTGCTGTCATAGTGGATCGGCACGACTGGACCGCTGAAGGGACGCAATCCCAATCACAACAAATGCGATGTCCTTGCTCTTCTTCGCGTGATGGCTCATCTCCTTTCCCTCTGATATTACGAAGCCACACACAAGTGATCAAGCATGCCATTCAACCCAATACCTGCTAATTTTGTGGTCATTCAATCCTCGCCACGAATTCCTCCACACTGCCCTCCCTATCACTTCCCCAAGACAACCTCAGCAAGGTCTTTAGATCTTCCTTCGCATATCCTTCCTTCACGCCCTGGCTGACCAAAATCTCGGGGTCCCTCGCGAACTCATAAAACCGCGCCGCAATCGCGAGACTCGCGTCTGTCTGCATCGACATCTTCAGAGTCTGCTGCAGCACCAGAGTGTTCAATCCGAGTCTCTCAATGCCAAACTTGTCCAAGCCGCGCACACATCCGACGAGAGACACGAGGGCGTTGTTTGCCAGCACGTCGATGTTGGCTGTGAGAAAGGCGTATTGCGGCGGAAGAAGATTTGCGGCGATGGCGCTGTCGTACGTCCCGAGTGCAGCGCAAAGGCTGAGAATAGCAGCGTCGGGATCGTTGTATGGCTGGCCGAGAGCGTAGGTTGTGTCCATGGCTGTGTAAATGCCGTGCAAAACGTGAAGCCGGAGGTCGATATGTAGAGTACGAAGGACAAGAGAGGAAAGTTCTGTGAAAGAGGCCACCGCGCCGTCGAAGGCGCTGGCGGTTTGTTCGTCCAGAGGGAGGTAGGGCGATGAAGGAGCGGTGGTGAGTTGCAGATTTTGAGTCCAGCGGCGGCGGTCGTGGGGTTGGAGGTTGGAGGTTTCGACGGCGAAGGGAGATATGTATCGGAGTTGTTGGCATCGGGATGCGAGCCATTTCATAGAGACGTGCAGGGTGCATAATGCTGCGAGAGCCTTGCGATCGTGTATCAGATCGGCTTCTGCAGGTGTATGGGTCTTGACGGCGTTGAGCAGGAGCGCAGTCTCCTTCTCTGCAAGAATGACGGCGTCAGAGGGACTGGCATTGGTGAGATCGATGACGGTGTCGTTGATGTCGCCGCTTGTCGCTAGATGGGCAGCTAGGCGCATCTTGACATCGCCTTCTTGGGCCAACTGTGCCCGCTGCAGCAGACCCTTCGACCACGAATAGCACTTGTCGTAGTATGTTCGCAGCTGTGTAATGATGAGCTGGCTGAAACTCTGATCATGTGGCAGCGTGTCCAGCATTATACAGAAAGCTTCGATGAGCTCATAGAAACGTGCCGTTCCTTTGAAGATCGGCCTTTGAGCGTGCAGTTGCCATGCGGGATCCGTCTGAAATGCGTCAATTTCAGTCATACTGCGGTTGCACAGCTCCAGCAAGGTCTCGTCCAGTTGCGGATAGAAAACGTTGATGAGGAAGTCGTCCAAAAATGAAGTCAGGGTGCTGGACACGACACCTGAGTTCGGTGGAACGACTTCTCGCAGCCGGTTGAGGAATGCAAGTGAAGGTTTCAGCAAGATGCCCATGTTGAACACGCTCGGCTCCACCAGCAGCTTGTGGCCTGTTGCCGACACATCTGCGACTCTACCGCGTTCCTGCTTTGCCTGCTGCACGTTGTTGCCGATCAAGCCAGGGACCGACTGCTTCAAGATAAACTCAAGATCTTCACGCTCAGTGGCGAGCTCGGTGGACTTGCTGTCTGTGTCTGACATCTTGAACAGTTTTCGATTCCTGTCTCGAGGTTGAGCACGGAAGATGTTGGCGCTAGATTCGGCTTGTTGCCGTGATCGAGAGCCCATATTTCCTGCTGTAGCCAGATGATCGTGGAGTAGTGAGCGAATCTCGCTTTGAAGGAGCTTCCATAGTTCTCGGAAACTGCGATTCAGAGCTGGATCCTCGTGCGCATCTCGCCGTATGATGGCAGCAGTGACGTCGTAAAGCACGCGATGACCTTCCGCGATAGCTTCATATCTCGCGTAAAGCGTGGTCAGTAGATCTTCCAGCGTGGCTTGGCGTTCTCCTCGTGGACCGGCAGTAAAACCTGACTTCTGCTGACCTCTCGCAGCTGTTCGTAGGATTGCAGGATGTCTTTGTTCGACCTCCATGTGCGAGCGCTCGACGACAGTGAACAGCTCCACCGGTAGACGATTCTCGATCGCATCGACAGCCACGTCCAGCCTGGCCATCTTATTCAAAGACTCCAGCAGCAGCTGTATGTAGTAGAACGTGTCGGTCTCGGGATTACGAGTTGTGTCCTCGGCCATTTGTCGAGATCCGTCGTAGTTCTCCAAAAATTGGTGCATCGCTCGTTGGGCCACGTCAATCGAGGCTGTCGAAGGGTCTCTCTCCATGTGTGACTTCCACCGCTCTTCGCAATACGGGCTTTTGAGGTAGAGATGGTTATGAAGCTCTTCGACAAGGATGTCGGTCAGAGAGTGCTCCTGATTGCTCAGATACACTCGCAGGTCGCTCAAAGCTCCAATCTCCTCCATCTCCGGCTTTCTGATCAGTTTCAACGCATCCTGCAGGGTATCGACTGCGCCCAGAAAGCGTTTCTCCGATATTTGAGCTTCGAGCTGCTCCGGAACAGCTTGAAGCTGCTCAATTGTGCCGAGAACCTGGAGCATCTGGTCATAGCTTTGGCTGCTCTGCGCAAACGCTTTCAACTCCGGCCGAGGACTTGCCAAACTGCTCTTCGCCAGTACCAAGCCACCTCGCAGTGTCCGAACTCGATGCTGAGATGCTACAATCGCGGCCTGAATTTTGTGAAATGTACCAATACTGCTATTGAAGCCTTGATGATGCTCGTTGACAATGACCTTCAGCGCATTCTGCAGCTGTTGGTGAACATCCTGGAACTGCTCGTACTGATCTGCTAGACCAAGCGACGAAGGGTCCATTAGCTGTAGGGCCACTTTGACGGGTATACAGTTGTCGGACGACATGAAGGACCATTGTCGGTCAATGAAGCGCAGGATGTCTGTCGGATGAGTGAGCTTTCCGTTCGAAAAGGGTATTCCATAGTAGGACGAGTCGCGTCGGATTGGCACGCCAATTGAACGCCGCATCCTGTTTTGAGAACTTGTCTTCGCAGAGCGTTGTGTTGAAAGAAGTACATCGAACAGCGTTCACTCACCTTCTACTTGTCCACTGGCAGGTCCGTACCGCGAGGCGACTCTGCTCCTGCTCCTGCTTCCGCTATCGTAACCACCGTCCTCTTGTCCTCCTAGCCGTGACGGCTGTCGTGGTCCACGTAGTCCTCCGTATGTGCCTGGCCCACCCCGGGACCTACTTCGATCTTCCACACTATTCTCACGACTGCTGTCGTATTCGAACCGGCCTAGCATACCTCCACCTCCATTGGTATGGTTGGAATTGCCATTGGTCTGCTGGCGCGTCCACGACATGCTGGAAGGGGAAAGAGAGGTCGGTCGCTGGGCGTTGCCAGAAGGGAACGCTATGCTCGGAATTTCATGGCGATATTGCGATATTGGCGACCATCCAGTCTATCAGCGACGACATATAACAGAATACTTGGAGTAGTGTGTTGATGTTGTAAAGGCCCATATATCGCGGAGGTGACGCGGGATGAGGCTCTGTCAGAAACGCACGTGCCATCGCGCTTCTGAAGTTCGACACGACGATCACCTCCGGACCATCTCGACAATTCATCAACTCCGACCTCGATCGCACCACCACCGTCCTTACACCAATCCCGTCGCGCCGAGTCGCTTCAATCGGCGCTTCACCACTCCTACCGTCCTGGATATGGCAACCTGAGCCCACGACGCATTCGAACCGAACGAACAACGGGAGCCCGCAAACCTCGAACAAGGCCACCCGACCGCCATGGCGAGCCTCACAAATGGCCACCGGAAGGGCGTCAATGGCACGTCTGCGCCGAGGTCATTCGCGCGATTCGCAGACATACCCAATGCGATCGACGTACCCGTTGGCATTGACGCGGGGGACGGCGATGAAGCCGTCAACATCGACTTGACTGAGGAGCTGGAGGATGTCAGCGAGCTGTGTGACTTGCTGCAGAACGAAAAGGCGGCGCGCAACATCTGGATCACAATCGCATTCTCATATGCGAAGCAAATGAATGGCGAAACTGCGATCGAGATCTTGAACAAAGGCTTGGAGGCCAAGCAAGACGGCACCGCTGAGGATCGCCTAAGTATGCTAGCATGTATCTGCTGGCTATACTTGTGGAAGTGCCGTCGAGCGCCGCGAGTCAAGCCTCTGCCTCCTGCGGACGAACGAAACAAGGAGTATTGGCTGGCCGCTGCAACCAGCACACTCAACGAGGCATCGAGGATCAGCCCTGCATACCCTCCGCTTTTCCTTGCTCGCGGTACCCTATTACTGCTGCGTGCTTCATTGCAACCAGTCAAGTACGGACCCGGCTCGGAGCACTCCGAGAGGAACGATACCCTCAAGCAAGCCTCCAAGTGCTTTGACGATGCATACCGCGCCTCGAACCAGACGAACGTGATGGCGATAATGGGCAAAGCCAAGGCGCAGTTCTCTATGGGGAAGTTCGCTGAGGCGTATGCACTATACCAACAGGTGCTGGATCGTGCGCCGGACATGATCGACCCGGATCCACGAATCGGTATTGGCTGCTGTCTCTGGCAGCTCGGTCACAAGGAGAATGCGAAAGAGGCATGGACTCGAGCTCTGGCACTCAACAAAACGTCTGTGGGCGCGAACGTCCTGCTCGGGCTCTACCACTTGGACGAGGGCAGCCATTACAATTCCAGCAGCGCTGAATTTGCAGATATCTACAAGAAGGCAATGACAACGTACATTCAGACGGCCTTCAAGCTCGATGACATGCAAGCGATGACATGCTCGACATTTGGTTCATACTTCCTTGGTCGAAAGAACTGGGAAAACGTGGATCGTCTGGCAAAGCGTGCGATTGAGCGCACTGACGTTGGCTCGATTGCTAGCGATGGATGGTATCTTTTGGCGCGGAAGGATCACTATGAGGGAGATTTTGCAAAAGCCCAAGACCACTACAGCAAGGCCGACCAAGCGCGAGGTGGCGACGACAAGGGATATCTGCCTGCGAAGTTCGGCGTGGCTCAGTTGAAGACTCTCATGAACGACTACGATGGTGCAAAATTCAGACTGGAGAAGATGGTATCGACCAACAAGAGCGTGGAGGCGATGACTTTGCTCGGTATCTTGCATGCTGAGGACGTATACTCGAGTCAAGCAGCTGGAGCGAGAGAGGACAAAAGTTCAGAACGTAAAAAGGCCATTGCGCTTCTGGAGCAGGTGCGCGTCGCCTGGAAGGATGCAAAGAAGAAGATCACGCCAGACGCTGCTGTGCTGCTGAATTTGGCTCGATTATACGAGTCGGACCAACCGGATAAGGCATTGTCATGTCTGCAGCACGTCGAGCAGATGGAGATTGACGAGATCTTGGACGAGGACCTTCCGCAAGACGTCGACGAGGAAGACGAAGCCGCCGTGAGGAGCGCCAAACGAGACATGCTCAGCCCGCAGTTACTGAACAACATTGGCTGCTTTCATTTCCAAGCAGAGAAGTACTCGCAAGCCCGTGAAGACTTCCAAGCAGCATTGCGGTCAAGCGTGGCGATCGGCGACAAGGACGATTCGCTCGACACAGATGCGCTTGTCGCAACCATCAGCTTCAACCTGGCCCGCACATATGAAGCTGAAGGCATGGAGGACGATGCGCTGAAGATTTACACCGGGTCGCTCGACAGACATCCTGATTACATCGATGCCAGGGCTCGTGTGGCTTATATCACACTCCGCACTGATCCAGCAGAAGGTGGGAAAGCGATTAAGTCGTTGTTGGAGTCTGAGCCAGACAATCTGGAGATTCGTGCGTTGTACGGCTGGTACATCAATCGGAACAAAAAGCGTACACTTCAACTCAATGAAGATCAAGAGCAACGCCACTACAAGCACACCCTCATGGAGAAGGACAAACACGACATCTACTCGCTCACCGGCCTTGGTAACTTGCATTTGGCGGTCGCTAGAGAGTTGCCAAGAGACACGGATCAGCATAAAGAGCGTCGAAGCAAGACTTATATGCGTGCCGTGGAATTCTTCGACAAGGTCCTGACTCTGGACCCCAAGAACGCATTTGCCGCGCAGGGGATGGGCATCGCTATGGTGGAGGAAAAGAAAGACACCAGCGCCGCTGTTCAGATCTTCTCGAGAGTGAGGGAGAGCATTAAAGACTCCTCTGTTCACATCAACCTCGGCCACGTCTTTTGCGATCTCAAACAGTTCTCGCGGGCTATCGAAAACTACGAGCTGGCTCTGGCAAAGTCAAGGGACGCTGACCCACAGACCATGGCCTGTCTTGGGCGTGCATGGCTCATGCGCGGTCGTGCAGAAAAGAACCTCGAAGCTTTGAAGACGAGTCTGGACTACTCGGAGCAAGCAGTGAAGGAGGCTCCAGACAATATCAGCTTCAAGTTCAATGTTGCTTTCGTGAGGATGCTGATTGCACAGCAAATGATCGGACTGCCCGAAGCCGAAAAGACACTGTCAGATGTGGAGACCGCAGTCACAGGTCTGGATCTTGCCATCGACTCCTTCACTGAGATCGCAAAGAGTCCCAATGCACCCTTCCCTCGCCATGACATCGAACAGCGCGCCAACATGGGTCGCAATACGATGAAACGTCAGCTCGCCTTGACGGTGGACAAGCAAGCCGACTATGAACGCAAGAATGCCTCTCGCCTTGAGGAAGCTCGCAAGCGCCGAGAGGCCGAGATCGCAAAACGCCAAGAAGAGAAGCGCATCGCGGAAGAGCAGGCAGAAGAGGAGCGCCGCAAGATTAAAGAAGAGCGCGAGAAGATGGCCGCAGAAGACCGCGAGCTCATCGCAAAGCGGCTGGAAGAGGAGAAGGCCCGAGAAGCAGCAGAGTACACCACCGATCCTGAGACTGGTGAGCGCAAGAAGCGTGAGAAGCGGCCGAAAGAGAAGCGGCCGAAGCGCAAAAAGAAGGGTGAGGACTCAGACACCGGAGATGAAGGCCCGTCGTATGCCACCGACGAAGACGGTGGCCGGAGACGTCCACGCAGCAAGGCTGCGAGTGCTACAGGTAGCGATGGTGAGGCTCCGAGAAAGAAGAAGAAGAGACGCTTGGAGAAGAAGGGCGCGGTGGTCAAGAGCTCGAAGTACAAATCTGCCGAGACGGTGCACGATTCGGATGATGATGACGACGCTGGATTGCAGCCTGCTGCATCGTCCGCACCGAAGTCGGATGATGCTGCAACTCCGGCGGCGGACAGCGACGTGCTGGATGACGCCATGGCGGATGGAGGCGATGAGGAGGAAGAAGAAGAGCGTGTCGCACGTCCGCAACGCAAGAAGGCTGCGAGGATCTTGGACGACGACGATGATGAGGATGACGATGGAGTGGCGGCTCCCAATGGCGACTCCTCAATGGTGGATGACAGTGTTGCCGCAGCGGGAGACTCGGATCACGGCGGCTCGTGAGGTTACGGGGGAGCACCACTGCCCATCCTGTAGAGCTATATCGATTATTCTCCCGAACCTGTATTTGAGAAGCGCGGCGTTGGCATCCCAGAGCTGCCGGTGAGAAACAGGTCTCTTAAAATGGCGAAGTCTGATTGTACTTGTACTTGGGGGAAAGTCTGACACAGTATAGAAGACCAGAAAAAATTTATTCATCATCCCAAAGCTACATTTTCCTCCCTACGTTTCGCCCGTGCCTCAACGTAGTAACCAGTGCCCTGCATTACACCTAGCACATCGAAGGCATCAGATCCCTGCCCATGGGTCACGCCGAACAGCGCGGTCTTGCCCCTGGTCCATGTCTCGCCCGCCAAAATCGTGACATTACTTAGCGTCCTGCTGTGCACGGCCAATTGTGCTGCGAAACTCGGGCTTGTTGGCTGAGACTAGGCCGGGGATTTGTGTATTATAGGGATGGGATGTTTATTAGAGTAGTGAGCGGGTCAGAGTGGAGTTGCAGGGGATGGGGTGTCGCGTGGAAGAAGTGTTGGCCAGGAAGATTTTGGTGCCGAGGATGTTTCACAGTGAGACAGTGGAAAGAATTTTGGATGACGCTGGTGCGTCGACGTGTCTGTCCATTGGAGAGAATAAGTCGTATTACAGTCCTCAAATGTTGTACAGTAGAAAGTGGAGATGGGTATGCTCAGCGGCGAGAACATCAACCATCGCTTGCAACGGTCTTCGACCTTATCCATGCTTTTCTTCATGCGATCCCTTCCGGCTCTCGACTCCAGCCCCACTGCAATTGCATTTCGCTCCGCCTAGCTGCCGTACTGCATCCGGTGTCTTTCTCGATCGCCTCCAGTAGTTCCAACACGATGCTCCTCTCCTCGTCCGCTTCCAGACATGCGCCGGCAATGCCTAGCGGTAGAAGCATCTCCACTCTGATAGCAGGGTGAGGTCGGCCCAACGCAATGCCGATGATCTCATGTGCGTGCGTGATTGCTTCTGTGGAAACTTCGCGATACGCCTTTAGTCGACTGCCGAACTTTCCCGTCTGGTCTTCCAGTGGCCGATGTAGTAGGAGCTGTATTCTCGCAAAGTGGTAGAGCTGTAATGCAGCAGCACACACATCAATGCTGAAGAAGACCTCTGTGAGCGGCGATCGAGCGCCGCTACTGCTTCGACGGGGATGCCGTATCGTAGCGCACGGCTGGTAGGTCGCTGGGAGGTTGCCGTACCAGGAATCTAGTTGGCGAGTGAGATTCTTCCACTGTTCTTGTCGAACACTTGGCTTCTCGTCACTGTTGGCGAGATAGTTCATAACTTTCAAGACAAGCCATAGGAGAGTGTGAGCGACGAGTTCGGCCAGGTCTCGGCTATGTGAAGGATCGTTGCGGACGTAGTCGGTCGATTTATAGAGCGCGCCTGAGTCCGAGATCTCTAGGCCGCAAGAATTCCACAAGCCGACATCTTCCGTGTCGAGTAGCGTCGTTTGGTGGTTGATGTATGCTGCCTGGTAGTCTGCTCGCGCGAAGTTCCAAAAAGAAGCGAGTCGTCCAACGGTGAGAGATGGTGTGATTTGATTTTGGACCTGCTGAGCAGGGGTGACGGCCATGAGTAGAGACTTCAGACCGACAAGATGCCTAATGCTGTCAGAATTTGTAAATCAAGGTAATAACAGGCAACTTACTGTATCCATCCAGCGTCAAAATTGTCCAACGACTCGTATAATGAGAAGAGCGACACTGCGACTAGAAGGTCGTCGGTGTTGGCCATGGACAGTGCCATTTGTGTGTTGGGTGTCGGAGGTTGCTCCAAACTCCCAGACACTGCCTGTAGATATTGTCTCGAAAAGGCGATGGCTTTGTCGTAATAGTTGGCTGCCTTGTAGTACCAATCAATCTCGACAGTGTCATCCAGGGTTTCCATGGCTGAGGGTCTCTGAGCTTGAATGCCAATGAAAGGTTTGGCACCTTTGACTCGACCAAGTTGTTTCGCTGCCACCGCTGCTATTGCGTTTCGAAGTAAAGCATCGCGCAACGCTTTGAGCGGTACCAAATGTGTGAAGTGCTTATCCTTATCGAATAGATCCATCCATGGTCCAAGCATCTCTGTAAAGTGCCGAACCAGAAACGCCATCTCATGATCTCTCTCATGTGTGATCAAGGCGCTCGTCTGCAGCTGCGAGTCCGGATTCCAGAAATTGCTGTCTGAGAAGATGCCCGTCGAGCCCAGTGCCGTAGACAAAGGTGTTGCAGAGGCGGAGTTGCCCATGAGATACCCACTTTGATCCACCTCGTCTACTATGTTGGGAATGTTCGGTATGAACCCGCAGGTATTCCCGGCGAGCGAGTAGTACTTTTCGGGCTCAAGATCGAACCATTCGGGATCGTAAGCCTGGTCCTTCCAGCCCAGCATTGCATCGTCTGGGACCGGAAACAGTATGGGATCATTCATCAGCATTCGCTCCACCATTTTTGGTCCTTGTGCAAAAGCATCGCCCGTAGGCAAACCCGCCGGGCTGGTTTGGTCCAAGAGCGAACCTGAGAGACCTCCAGCAGGCTGAGATACATTGCCAGCATTACCGGAAGTGAAGTTGATGGGTGTTGTGACGGTAGATGGGCCCGCTGAGCCTGGCCCGGTTGACAGAGGCTATTCACCAGTCAGCACGATTGGCGTTCATTGATGCGAGATCAAGCTTACATTGGCGATGTTCTGATCGCTACTTGACGGGCGGTCATTGCTGGACTGATATTTCTTCCTCAAGGTGATGCCTTCATCGACGAACTTCCTCTTCTTGTCATACCCTGGGCAAGGCTTCCCCAGCTTCTCGCATCGGAGACATGCTGGCAGGCGTTTGTCGCACTGATATGTTGAAATGTTAGCAAGATTACATTTCCATCCACAGATGTTGCTGTCTGCATGGATCGAAAGACCAACCTTCACGCGGCGTTCCCGACACCTATCACAGGCCCTCTCTGTCGTCCCTTCAGCCATTCACTCACTTCACATGTGGGTAAATTGTGAGGTGACGTCTCGGGAGCTCGAATCTCGGCCGAGGCCACCCAGGATGAAATTGAATACTCAGATAGCCAGACTAGACCGCCGCATTGTTTGAGCAATGCAAGATGAATGTCAACTTATTGAAGTCGCTGAAGCCGATGCCAGTGAGTGGATGGTATCGGATGATGTAGCCAAAGAAAGAGCAGCTCATGGTAATGCTGAGATTGCCGTATAGTCCTCCGTAGTGTGCCCTGCTCCGGTGAGTAAGCGACCAAGGGACTGACCACGGCATCTCTTGGTCTCGCCTCTTCCATAGCAAGGTTGTGACATCAACTTCCCTCGACTTTGTGATATCCTCAGGACAACAGCACAGATATCTACATCGCCCGCGATTAGCAGCTCAGGCTTGCGGAAAGTCGATGAAGGCACGCTGGCGGAACCAACAGACATGCCAAAGTGAAGCCGCAACCATGAAGATCCAACGGGTGAGTGTATTCAGTGAAGCCACATACAGCGATCAGACTGACTGGCTTGCCCACAGCTCTTCATATATCCCGTCAAGTCTCTTCGACCGGTCGAAGTCGCGGCGGCGGAGATCACAAACGAGGGTCTGCGATTTGATCGTCAATACGTCCTCGTCAAGCCACCCAGCGAGGAGACGGCTGGCCTGGCAGAGCACATCACGATCAAGAATCACTTCGAGCTCGGCCTGTTCCATACTATGATCGACAAAGGCTGGTCGAAGTTGACTATCACCCATGCGCAGTCCGAGGAGAATTCGACCATCACTTTGCCACTGTCCCCATCTCCCGTCAGCTTGTTCAACGCGGAAGTCTACCAGGTCAGCATCTTCGGCACCAAAGCACCTGGCATTGACATGGGAGAAGAAGTCTCCAAATTTTTCTCATTCCATTTGGGCAAGGAAGTCAGACTACTCTACATTGGCGGCACCGGGCAAAGGGAGATTCCCGGTGCGGTGTTCATGCCCAAACACAAGTATCGAGCACTCTCCATCGCGGTCGATGATAAGCTCCAGCCGCAAAGAATCCGCTTTGCAGACGCTGCTCCTCTGCTCATCACGTCAACGGCGTCAGAAAACGAAGCGAGAAGCAGACTTCCACCGTCTGGCCGAGGCGAGGACGTCATCGTGCGGTTTCGACCGAACATCCATGTTGACGTCGGGGATGAGCAACTGGCCTTCGACGAGGATAGCTGGGACATGCTAAAGATCAGATCCATAGCCGACCAAGCGCAAGAAGTTTCCGTCCGATGTCTATTCAGGACTGTGCGTTGCTTGTCGCTGAATGTGGATCTGGCGAAGGGCACAATGATCAATACGAATCGTCAGCTGTACGGACTGCTGGCCAGAGATCGTAGAGTCAACGAGCTTTTCCCACGTAAGTGCAGCATCTTAGATTCGATTCCACACTGACCACAGCTAAAAAATACAACAGACAAACCGGTATTCGGCCAATACGCTTGCGCCGGGCCCAGCGGAGCAGTCCTCCGTGTTGGCGACGATGTTGAAGTCACCGCACGAGTCAGCGAACCTATTACGCCCGCAACACCTGGTTCACCTATTACTCCCATTCCCAACGGCCGTGATTGAAAGAAGACCTCACACGAAAATCGGGATTCATCACGCAAGCTTTGCCCAAGTCACACAGCCGAAGCTCGAGCTGTGAGCATGCAACCTCAGCCACGCTTACACTGTCACAAGATCGTGTACATCATCTGCTACTTTGTGAGTGGTTCATGCCATCACTCACGCTGTACTGAGAGCTGCACGAACGACAGAGACACAACCGAGCAGGATCTGACACTCGTGCTTCCAGGCCCCCTCGGGTCATTTAGCCGAATCGGGAAGTCTAACAGCGAGCTCCGCGAAAGGAATTGTGGACCCAACGAGGTTACGACAATGACCACTTGAACGAAGACGCATGATTACCAGCAGATGAAGAGGGAATTCGGTCACAGCCACCCAGGCGATCTCTACGTTGTGCGTGCCAGCACTCTCGGACCACAGGCCGGGATTCAACGCGGAGCGTCTGTTGGAATCGACATTGGCAAAGAATCCACACTCCAGGTCAGACCAGGACTCATTGTCATACGCAAGCTAATGCTCGTTGATCGACAGTGCTATGATCAAGATGTCTATTTTGGCACATCAGGCTGGTGCTTGGTCAGCTCATCATCCAGGCTAGACATGGTCCGAATCATACTTCGATTCTCGACTTTCGGGATCTCGTCTCCGTTTATCGATAGTTCTGCCGAAACGACACTCTTTGATATGAGCCAGACTGGTGGATTGGTCGAGATGTCGTCAAGACTACGGAATGTATAGAGTATTCTTGGTTATTCGACGTTCGGAACTTCCGCATTCTGGATTTCGACTTCCCGGACTTCGACTCCCTGATTTTGACTTCCAGGTTTCGACTTTTCAGTTCTCGACTCTGGAAGTGGTCCAAATTGGAGGCAGCATTGTCCGCCCCCAAGAGCTCGAAATGTGCTAGACTATGAAAGCGACAGGAACGCCGTCATCGTAAGCGGAAAACTCGCAAAAGTCTGGGATCGACTATCTTGGGTAAGAGACCGAATCGAGAAGCAAGAACTATCAGATGCATTCCGGCGAATCGGTCAGGCTACCAGTATATTTTGGAGAGGATAATCTCTGCCACTTGAATGCTCTGCTCTCCAAAATA
Source organism: Zymoseptoria passerinii SP63 (assembly GCA_000223825.2). NCBI lineage: Eukaryota > Fungi > Ascomycota > Dothideomycetes > Mycosphaerellales > Mycosphaerellaceae > Zymoseptoria > Zymoseptoria passerinii. Next base: position 13,756 of record AFIY01000572.1, read on the forward strand.
TACTGGGTTCATTTCACTCTTGTCCAGGCATTCCGATCGCTCGTGCCACGAAAGTTTGCTTCTGTTGGTAGCCCTTTGTCGTTCCTCGAATAATACCAAGATCGACGTATGCTCCTGTTGTCAGAGCTCGGTCGATCTAACTTATCGAATGGCCTTAGCGAGCCGTGTGCAGTTGACTGCGACTTGCTGATCAATAACAGCCGGCCTTGTCCACTCTTGTATGACGCCACTTGTTGATATCACGAGACTACGGGGTAATCCAGTGCTAGTTCGGAAGCGAGCGGCAAGCATGGGTGGGAAACACGGAGACAATCCCTTTGCAAACTCGTACGGTTTTTAAGCCGTATCTCTTTCCCCGTTCTATCTATCGACTCGGTAATAGAGAGTAACAAAAAGACTTCTTCTAGGGGAATAATTTGTTGCCAACGTTGCTTACGGCGATAGCAACGTTGCCAACACTGTTGGCAACGTTGTCAACGTTGTTATGTTGGCAACGACTTCCATCCCTAGTGGAGACAGGTACTTACAAGGAGCCACGTACCTGCAAAGGGATGGAAAAGAACACCATCCGATACCACCTTCTACCGCCGTTCAAACTCTCTGATTTGAGTTGCGTACATGCTGTCTATTACTAGCCGTTGTGATCCACAGAGCTCCGCTGCCGCCATTTCCAGCCTGAGTCGCCCATCGTATGATTCGTATCGTCGCCCGGGACGGAGTGCAGTCTGGGACAAGACTCGTCGCGCCAGGGCAAAGTCGCAATGCGGGTTTCAACCAACGCACTTGCCGTAGCTGTGAGGTGTTTGTAAGCATGTGAACCATGTGCGGAAAACCAAGGCATCGAAAATGCCACACTCCGTCGAACATACTTATCGCAGTGACCCCACCAACAGTTATTATTTCCACAGTCGACGGTGCAACGGTCGCCCTCCTTCTGTTTGTCACCGCAGACGTAGTTCCCGCCCAAGGAGTTTGCGCAAGCGTCTGAATTTGGATGGACGAGATGGCCGCCTCCTTTGCATTTGTGGGGGTTGACATTTGCTGGGTCGGCGGCTGGGGAAGCCAGCGCTATAGAGGAGAAGAGAGCGAGGGCGAGGGCGGATGGCTTCATGATGGAGTGGATTTGTTGAAGTGAGTTGAGATGAAGTCGTCGGAGTTTGGTATGTGAGTTGGTGTGAGAGCGAGGAAAGAAACGAAAAGAGCGGGAGTCCGGCTTGCTTTTATGATTGCACGCATTGACATCCTTGCAACACAGACGTTCTTTCCGGAGCAAGGACTCCCGGTATGAACTACTCCCCATGTGTACCTTCGTACAAACCGTGTACGCCAGCACACTGGGTCTAGTCGAGGACCATATCGCTACCATCTCTGGCAGATATGGTCCACTTCTCCAAACTGACAATGGTACAGACATGTGGTCTCTTGCTCAAGGGATGGATCATGGAGCCCGACTCTTGCTCTGATCAGATCCCGGACATCGTACCTATTGGGATCCCGGAGGGCGCGGCAAATCGGCAGGGAGACACCAGTCGATCGTGGAACTGCTTGCTAGCGCCAGTTCAAGATTTGCTGTTCACTGTATGAAGGCTCGATAAAGCATTGAGTAGGTGTTTATCCACGAAGGAAGAAGGAGGAAGAAAGATGAACGACGTGAAGTCATTGTCGGGTGGCATGTTGTGCCTCAGGCAGGAGCTACCTATATGTTTGGACTTTACATCATCAAAGCGACGGACGACTTCTTTCTCTGCCATCCATGCCAGCCTCATCGCCCGGAACTCCGATCTAACGACTACGCTTTCATCGAAACGAAAACCTGCCAAGAGTGGAGCTGCTAAGGGAGGGAGCATTTGGACCTTGCAGTGGGCTCGACTGCGTTTAATGCTGCTTTCTCGCCTCTTCTTATGACTACGCGCTCTCTTACACGGCGCGATCGTGGTGAACGGCTCAAACAGAACCACCTCAAGGAGTTATATACTTCAAAGTACTTGAGCCCATGCTCGCTATCAGGAGAAGTCGACAGCAACCTTCAAGCCCACTGCAGCAGTTGCCACAAACGAACCTCCGCGTCGCGCCGTCGATGATCTTGTAAAGTAGATCCGATCGAGATGTAGGAACATCCGATGCAATGTGACTCCTTGAGGGAGATGGCGCAGAAGGCGTGGCAGACACTAAACAAGTACAAGGTAACTGTCAAAGGCGGTCATCTTCATCCTTCCCGCCACTTCTCACCCTTCCCGCCACTTCTCGGCGAACCCTTCCATCAGAGACCTCAAGCAAGGCCAGGAGACCAGATGGCAATGCGGCGTCAACCCCTGCCAGCTCCTCACGTTGCCCATACAGCACAGCAAACCGCCTCAGTCACGCTCCCGCCTCCCCTGCCCAACGCCATATTCACCGCATCCATCGACTAGACTATATAATCCCGACGCATCACCAGTCCTCCCCCCTCCCAGGACCAAAACACTCCACCCCACCCCAACGACTAACCCCCTCTCCAATCCCACCCCTCCCCATGAATCGCCCCCAAACGCGCCAACGCCTCCCCTTCCCACCCAACCCCTTCCCCACCCCTTCCCCACCAACCTGCCAGCAGAGACGCCCAACCGTGCCAGCCGTCCCCGCTCAATTCGGAGGCCTCTCCCTAGCCCGCGGCGACAAGAGCGCCAGATCGTTCGGTGCACGAGACAGGCTCAGCTGGCTGAACTCCCGAGAACGTGGAGGCGAGGGAGGGAATACGGAGGGGGTATGGATTGCGCGCGGTGAGCGACGGGTATCGGGAAAAGGAAAGGTGGAGAGTTGCGAAGGGTTTTGTAGCTTGAAATTAGGTCGTCGTCATGGAGATGTCCCGTTTTTTCCCTTTCGGGTGTGGAAGGAGGGAAGGCGGTAGAACTCTTCCTTCTTCGTGATGTGACACTTTAAGAAGCGGGAGCGAACTCGGTCTGCGTTCGCCAGAGAACCTCTTATCCACGTCGTCACCTCCGCCCACATCCGATCCCTGATTCACCGACTGCACTTGTGTGGCCCAGGGTCACGACGGCTGGGCCGCGGATAACGTAGACGTGAGAAGAAGAATGATCTTGGAACAACTTGGAGGAAATTGGAAATTCTGTTCTTCTCTCTCTCTCGATTGAAAATAGTCGCCGAAAAACAGTCGCCTCACAAATGGCGCTGGAAAGGAAAACTCAAATGGCCTTTCCCTGTCCGTGATATCAAGGCCCGTGAAAGGAAACAACACTTGCTGCGAGTCCTGAACTTCAGCGCCTCTGCCGTTGTAGCACCCAGTCATAAATTGTTGTCCTCTCCCTCGCCCACTCTGGCGGTCTTTTTCCTTCCCCAATACTCAAGTCATTATGCTCTTCACGCAAATCTCTCCTACTGCACTTTCTTCACCACCACATCCGGCTCATAATACCGATCGTCCTTCCCTTCGACCTCCACGACCATCTTCTCCATCTCCTTTGCCTGCCTCTTCCATTCCGCATCACTCGTCTTCGTCTCCCGTCGGAACAGCTCCTCATTCGGCTTGCGGTAACTGCCTCCCAAACGATCCCACAACGTCGTGAATTGTCCGTAGTTGTAGTTGAAGTACAGATGATGCATCGTATGACACGCCGCGCCGTTGATGATCGGCGAGTTGGCGACGTACTCTCCATCGTGGATCATGACCGTCCAGATCTGGATAAAGGTGAAGAGCGCGATGTAGGCGAATTTGTGGAGCGGGAAGATGAAGGGGAAGAGATGGTAGGGTACACTCTGAGCGTAGCCGTCGAGCGGGTGGAAGGCGAGGGAGGCGTAGGGTGTCGGCATGATCCACTTGTGGTGCGGCTTGTGGAGACGGCGGTAGAGGATCGGGTGGTGGAGGGCGCGGTGAATCCAATAGATGCAGAAGTCGGTGAACATGAGGAAGAGTGGGAATTGGAGGTAGGTGTAGCAGCTGCCGAAGAGTTTGGTCACGATTGGGTGGTTGACTTCGGCGAGGTTGTCGTAGATGAAGGAGTAGCCGCGGACCTCTGCGACGAACCAGGGCGCGGTGAAGATGGCGATGGTGGGGATCGCCGACAGAGCTTGTCGAATCTCCAGCTTCATCTGATTTTTGAGGTATTTCGGATGGTTGACGGTGGTCTTGTCGAAGATGAAGATGTACGACAAGGTCGCAAAGGTGAAGTAGAGGACATTGGCGAAGACGGAGGAGATGATGAAGAAGGAGACGTATTGGCGGAAAGCGTTATCACGGTCCCAACGGGAAAGGTAGGCGTATTCGCTCGGTTGGAGGGAGAAAGTGTCGGTGGTGGGGGTGTATTGCCATGTTGATCTCGTCAAGAGGGATTCTTCATGTTGTTGTTGTTGTTGTTGTTGGTGTTGGGCGAATGTCGCGTTGTGGTTGGCGAATGTTTTGAGCGACGCGGCGAGGGTCGAGACCGGGTCAAAGGTGATGGATTGGGAGATGGGGAGGAGGGTGGCGTAGAGTCGGTCGAAGAGGAACGTGTCAAAGACCTCGAGGACGACGTCCATGGTGGGAGGTGGTGGGCGGTCCAAGCCGGCCGGGGTGGTTGTCTGGTGAGGACAGGAAGAAGCGAGGGTTTGGTTTCGGAAGTCTCACCACGCGGGGTATGATCGATCTATGATCGGCCAATGCTGGTGGGGATGGAAGATGTTTATGACTGGTGTAGTAGAGTAGAACGTTTGTATGGTGAGTATGAGAAAAGAGAGAGAGAGAGAGTGTGTGTGAGAGAGAGGGAGAGAGAGAGAATGAATGCAATGGCAGACACGGACTCGAATCAATCACATCAACCAACCACGGTGGCGGAATGAAGGAAGGAATGGATTCGTATTGGTAGCGATCCTCTCCGCTTCTTCAACCACAACAAAAAAAGTTGAAATTTGGGTGGGAGCGGGCTCATGTCAAAAGTGGTTCGACTTTTTTGAGAGCTGTCTCGGCTCAGGGTCAACTTTCAAGGGGTGGGTCCACTCTTGGCACTCCACATTGCACAATTAACAATTGCACAGGGTCAAAATGTCATTCATTGGTGCTTGCCCCTTGCCGGATACGGCGGAAAGGACCATTGGCGGCTGGCCCCATTTCAGCCCTTTCTTCTTATCTGATCGATCCGCGTTGTTGCCTGCCATATTGGGTGGGGACAGTCCGCCAAATGCTCGGCAGAAACCGCGACGACCCAACGACCAGATCACGTGGCAATCGTACCATTTCTCTCGTGCGTGTCGAGTCTCGACGTCCGTGGGATGATGAGAGTATCTCGTCTCGAGGTCGAGACACTGTGCGGGGAATGAATGCTGAAAGGTGTCCAAGTCGCAAGCATTCGCTCATCATGCATCGGAAGGACATCCACCTCGTTGCATGGCATATGACGCGGTGCTGAGAGGCAGGGCAGCGATGTCGGACGGAGAGTGGCATGCCGAGACGAGATCGGCCTTTGGTGGAGTCGACGAACACGAAGCGACTCAGTTCGTGGAGCACTGTATAAAAGTCAGATACAGGACGAAGAATGGATCATATGGAAGTGGTCAAGACGAGGTGAGGTCTTGCTTACAGTCTTACCTTACGCGTTTCAAACGCATCAGGTGGAAACCTTCATAGACGTCACCATTACCGGGGCGGCTCATGCCCAACCAAACTCATCATGGAAGCATCTTGAGATTTTCATCGGTAGTATCGACCTCGAAACACATACCAGACCAGACTCACGACAGATTGCAGAGAGCCGAACATATTCACAACCTTCGACGAGCGCGACATCCTTAAGGTTCAAACAGCCGACAAATAAGCGAGCCACCTCGACCTCACCCTTCCAGACTATTCCTACAACACCGCAAAACCCAACATGTCCACCGCTCAAACAACCCAACCCCAACCCACCTACACAACCCTCAAATCCCACCTCCTCACCCTTCACGCCCCTCACTCCTCCCCCCTAACCCGCCTCACAACCGCCGCCCAACTCTCCCTCCACCCCGTCCTAGAATCCCTCCTCCACATTCTCAACAACGACCTCCCCGCCGCCCACTTCCTCCTCCGACACATGCAATCCCCACCCGCCTACGAGTCCATGTTCGTGCACGGCCTGCTGCATCGCGTGGAAGGAGACCGTGGAAGGAGACTACGAGAACGCGAGGGCGTGGTACACCAATCTCGCGGACGAGACTCCTCTGCCGGAGATTTTCGGGACGGTGTGGGCGGAGGGTATGGATGGTGAGGAGGGGTATGCGGCGTTTTTGGATGGGTTGAAGGCAGGGGAGAGGGAGGGGTGGGTGAGGGAGAGAGGGGAGAGGGAGTGGAGGGATGTGTTGGAGTTTTGTGAGGGGAAGTTTGGGGTTGGGGTGGTGAAGGATGCGACGGGCGTGTGGGTGGAGCCGAGTGAGCATATTCGGGAGGCGGCGAAGAAGCAGTTGGTGGGTGGGGAGGGGTGGAGGAAATTTTGAGGGGATCGGGGGAGAGTCGGGTGTGTTCGATGGAGGGTCAGTTTGTGGCTTCGATCGTGTGAGATCGTATCGTCTGAGTGCCGCAGTCACGAGTGGAGTTCATCGACGTGGAATCACGACGCTCGGTCTGTCCTTTCACTGATCGACCGCTAGCGTTTGCTTCGATGCAGTTCGATCAACCCGATCGATTCAGGTTGGATTTATACTTCCTGCCCGAGACCCGAGACCACGCGGCGGGAGATCTGATCACTATAACCAAGTCGTAAACCGCGGAGCATGATCAAGGCTCTCTCTCATTCACTAAATTCGGCTCCCTCATTCACCGAGTCAATACTCCCCAGCTCTCTCATTCGATACGTCCACCAAGATCATCGTAGAAGCGATATATACCAGAGACTCCCTCCCCCATTATGCCTGTTAAGCAACACTCCAGCAACCCAACCCAGCATCTCTGTGCACCCTCAGAACGATCTATTTCAACAACAAGTATGAATTCGTGCACACAGACCTCCTCATCCCCAAACATCGCCTTCCTTGCCCCTCGAGCCATGGACTGGGAACATCGAGATCGAAACCAGAACCCCAAACTCCCTCGTCCACTCCCCCACCCAATCGCTTCACGACCCGAAATACCGCAACCGTCGACGTCGGACACCATGGATTCCGACGAAGACCTACACCACAATCCCGACCTCCTCCGCCCGATATACCCAACCCCTCCCAAGTCCGAGACGCCGCCATCATCGCCCCCAGAAACGCCGGACTGGGACGGAGCGGTAGACTTCGACCCCGACTACCTCCGACCAACGCACCCACGTCCGCATGCATCTACTCTTCCCGCCCGCTTTCCGCCCACTTGCTGTGAATTGACACCGCGCCACTACTGCCGCCCTTCCTCGACGCCCGCCCGATTGGACGGTCCCTCCGAACGTGCCCGAGCGGAAAAGGTCCCACTGCATGAGGACGACGAGCTACGGGGCACGGAGGCGTCGGGTCGGCGAGACAAGGAACGGTGTGAGGAGGATTGACGGGGAAGTGAGAGTGGGCATGGGGGGTGAGAAAGATTCCCTGGCTTGAGTGTCTTCATAGATTGTGACCGAACTTAGACTGTTCGAAATGTGTCTCTTTCACCCTTGATGAAGTTGTGCTGTCTGGCCGCAGTGGTCTGGGTGGTGTCTTTGGCTGATCCTGAGGGTTGATGATGGGTATATAGAGTGAGTCGGACTGAATGCAGATACGGGAGATGTGCGCCGGACTGGGCGATCTCGGTTGAAATACTTACTTTGCCGTTCTGCCTCCCTTATGATTCTCTGCCCAATCCTGGCGGGATGGATTCTAGTCTGGACATCGGCTGTAAGAGGTACAGTCTGCCATGAGGGCAAGGAAGAAGTGGTCTATCGTTTGTATTGTGTTGTTCGTGAAGTCGAATGTTATTGCCTAAGGTTTCCACTCTCCCCGCATGGAACCATGGCTGCGGATGTGTGGGCTGGACCGTTCCTTTCTAGCCGTGGCTCACTACACCTATTTGAGCTTAGCCGTTTTGCTTTCGCGGTCGCTGCTCCCAGTCCGCCGATTTTTGAGAACCGAGCAGCTTCACGCTCTGCTGTATCAACCTTGGCACCGAGACAACGACAGTGTTGTCGACTCTCACCAGGACACAAATCCCCTGATATCTACGGCAAAGGTTTCGCAAAGCGATCGAGAATCTTACTAATCGATCATTAATTTCATAATCCTCACTGCTGTGTCTCAAGACTGCACGATACAACCTTCTGCCGCGTGTTTCTCAGTCCAGGCGACCCTCTCATGAAGCGTCACACGATCCACGACCGAACGATTGTCCTCGCAACCTACCTGCCAAAATAAATCTCGATCCAAAGCACGAAACGAGCACCCTACTTCCTCCACTCCAGCGCAATGATCACGGCTTGGCTGTCATGAAGAGACCAGGTCGACCATAGGACAACCGACCACTGAGCCAGTCCGGCTCACACTGCACCGGTCACAACAATGGCGGACCGTCAAATGGACACAATCGAAGGCAAGCTGCAAGATGCTTCGCTGGACGTCAAGGCAAAGGCGAATGTCCTCACAGAACTGCGAGACTCGCTGGATGCCTACTGCCAGGCCCCCACATATGGCACCTTTCTGGCAAAGTTCGTGCCCATTTTCTTGAACATCCTCAGTGGATCACCTGTCTTCACCTCCACATCGCCTGAACAGAAGATCCGACAATGTGCTCTCGAGATTCTCCACCGATTACCGGTGGCCGCGGACGTCAACGCGATGGAACCGTATGCGACGAAGATTGTGGACAAGTGCTTGGAGTTGGTCAAGGTGGAGAACGAGGACAACTCGGTGCTATGTCTGAAGATCGTCATGGATTTCTGTCGATACCACACCAAGACCTCTGGGGTTGCGGAAAAAGCTCAGCCGTTCTTGGAGCTCATCATGGAGATTTTCGACAGTATGGAGCAGACGGTCAAGGATACATTTGAATCGCAGACACCGATACCCGCAACTGCGGCACCGGGCACTCCGAGTAATACCGGAACACCTGGGTCGCCTGTTGCTTCTGCCTCGCAGTCATTACTACCAGATCCAGCGGCAGAGCCACAGACCACACGGCAGCTGGTCAAGGGCATGCACAGCTTCAAAGTCGTAGCCGAATGTCCCATCATTGTGGTCTCGATATTCCAAGCCCACAAGCACCTCGCACCGAAAAACGTCAGCCAATTCACACCTCGCATCAAGAACGCCATACTCCTCCAAGCGGGACCACAAAAGAAAGCCCACGAGGAAGCCGAGCAAAGCGGAACAGTCTTCACTGGTCTCGCAAAGGAGATCAGAGCAAAAGGACAAGCAGGTGCGTTTGGCGATCTGGTTACTGCTCAGGTTAAGACAATGTCCTTCCTGGCCTACATTCTCCGCGCATATCGAGAATCTCTCGCGGACTTCCTTCCCACTCTACCACATCTCACCGTGCGACTGCTGAGGGATGTACCGCGGTCCCACACTGCAACTCGGAAAGAACTTCTTGTTGCGATAAGACACATCATCAACTTCAACTTCCGAGACGTGTTCCTACCGGTCATCTTGCCTTTGCTGGACTCACGGACGTTGGTTGGTGATTCTCTAACGGCGGATGTGACATTACGACCGCTCGCCTATACCATGCTGGCTGATCTCATTCACCATGTGCGGGAACGCTTGAATGCTGAGCAGATTTCGAAGGTCGTGCAGGTGTATGTTGGACATCTCACCGGCGACGATGGTGTTGAAGTTCCTGGCACAAGCTATCAGACTATGAGTGCGAAGCTTCTGCTCAACATGGGCGAATGCATGTCCAAGGTCGAAGAGAAGAGGGATGCTCGTTTCCTCATGATGAGTGTCCTGAATGGTATCGCTGACAAGTTTGGTGCGATGAATCGTGCATATCCAAATGCCGTGAAGCTTTATCGCCAACAGCATGAAATTGTGTCGCCAACCGATGGAGCACCGCTCTCTGACAACTACCTCGCCGACAAGGACAACAAGCCTGACTGGGACGAGACCGACATCTTTAACGCCACACCCATCAAAGCAGTCAACCCCAGAGACCGAGCGACAGACCCCGTCACAGAAAACAAGTTCCTCTTCAAGAACCTGCTACAAGGACTGAAGCAGTTCTTCTACCAGCTCCGCAACAGCAACCCACCCAGAATCAAGGATGAAGTAGATACATCGAAAGCTCCACCTCACTGGGGTGAGTTGTCGTCGGGCTTCGAGGCGGAAGAAGTCGAGGTGCTTCTCAAGCTGTTCCGCGAGGGTGCTACATGTTTCCAGTACTACGCACCTCTCGACCAGAATGCGGATGCGACACCCGAGGCGGCTTCAAGTCTTTCGGCGACCGCCAACTCGAAAGAGGAGAAGGACCTGCTTGAGACGTTCGCAACGATCTTTCACCACCTGGACCCGGCAGTGTTCTATGAGATCTTTACCTCCGGCACTCCTTCTGGGATTGATTTCTTGTATCAGCAGAGCTTCAAGCACTCGGCTTTGTTGCACATCCCACAGTTCCTGCTCGCAAGTGAGGCTACCAGCTCCGCATTTTGCGGCATGTTGCTCAAATTTCTCATGGGCAAGCTTGAAGAGGTCGGCGAGAGCGATGGTGTCAAGACTTCTGTGCTGCTCAGGCTGTTCAAGCTGTCCTTCATGGCGGTGACGCTGTTCTCTCAGCACAACGAAAACGTCCTGCTTCCTCACGTCCGCGAGTTGATCACCCGATCGATCGAGCTGTCAGTAACAGCCGCCGAGCCTACGAATTATTTCCTCCTGTTGAGATCACTATTCCGCAGCATAGGAGGTGGACGGTTTGAACACCTCTACAAAGAGATTCTACCACTTCTTGAGATGCTTCTTGAAGTGCTCAACACACAACTCGCGGCCGCACCAGATGGCAGCACACGAGATCTCTTCGTTGAGCTCTCCCTCACAGTGCCTGCCCGGCTCAGCCACCTCCTGCCGCATCTCTCCTACCTTATGCGGCCTCTCACAGTCGCCCTCCGCTCTGGCGACCAATCTTACGTCCCCAGCCAACGCTCTTACTCAAACGACCGCTCTTCCAGCGACGCCCGGAACTTGGGCACCTCGAGTGAACTTACCGCTCAAGGTCTCCGCACACTCGAACTCTGCGTCGACAACCTCACCGCCGACTACCTCGACCCGATCATGCAGCCCTGGATGGAAGAAATCATGGGCAGCCTCTGGCGAATGCTGAAACCAGCCAGCATCACCGGGGCCAGTGTGAACGGTGCCAATGGTCAGACTGTCAGCACCGGCCACCAAGGCGCCCACACAGCCGTGAGGATTCTGGGCAAGCTGGGTGGCAGGAACCGACGCTTCTTGACAAACCCTCCGGACCTGGAGTTCAGAGAGTATGCCGATGATGAGGCGAGCTATGACATTAGGTTCATCGGAGCGGTCAGCAATGGTGGCGAGCGACCTTTCCCCGCGAGATTGGGAATCGATACCGCGATTGACAAGCTGTGGGAAGTACCCAAGACTGCGCCGGCGAAGAAGGCGGACGAGTTCCACAAGCGCCAGGCTTTCAAATTCATCACTTCACACGTCAAGCTGCTGGTCGGCTCCGACAATTCTCCTGAAGACATGGCTCGGCTGGTCAGACTCCAGGCTCATGATCTCGCGAGCAAGAACTTCGACTTTGGATCCGATCTGTTCTCCATTTCAGAGCGATCAAAGTCGACGGTGAAGAAGGACGCTCAGCAACATACACTTCTCAAATTGCTGAAGGCGATTATCTACGCGACCAGCATTGAGACGCTGAAAGACGAAGCTGAGAAGTTTCTTCATGGCATTTATCGCCACTTCATGATCGTCGAGCTTGGAGTCGCAGTCGCAAAGGAGAAGCATAAGAGGCGGCCTTTTGACGTGCGCTCGGGCGAAGGTCCCGTTTACGTCGAGACGAGCGTGCTCGCCGATGTCATTTGCGCGAGTTTAGCCTCCGAGCAGCAGACCATCCGCGAGGCCGCCACGAACGCTATGCTGTCATGTCTGAAGATTGCATCAACCATGTTCGGCGACGCGCAGAAAGCCGAGTGTCTACCGTTCTTCTCGCGCCTTGCCGAAGCGTTCTGCCATGCTTGCTACGAAGAGGAATGGTTTACGAAATCAGCCGGCTCGTTGGGTATCAGCTTCCTAACCGACACGGAAAAGATGGGATTCTCCGACGCCTGGCTGACGGAACGAATGACTGAAATGCTGAAAGCTCTGCTCTACGTCATCAAAGACATGCCGCAAGATTTGCCTGCGAACATAAGAGTTCATGCGAAAGATAGCATCGTCTTGGTTGCAGAGCGCTTTGCCTCATCTGGCATCGAGAAGAAGGAAGATCTCGAGAACAAGGAGAGCAAGTTGCGAGTTCTGACGCAGACCCTGGTCGCTGAGACGAGCCACATGAATCGTCACGTGCGTGAAGCCTCGCAGCAGACATTAAGAACGCTCGCTGCGCAGCTCGACATGGGCCTCCACGAACTGATCATGCCGGTCAAGACGGTATTGACGGAGCACATTTTCATCAAGCCGTTGAGGGCGCTGCCGTTCTCCGCGCAGATTGGGTATATTGATGCCATCAATTTCTTGCTGGATATGCCGAACGACAAGGAGATTCTGCCTTTTGAGGACAATCTCAATCGACTCCTCTTCGAGACTCTTGCGCTTGTCGATGCGGACGACGAGAGTCTGGCGCCAAAGCCTTACGAGTATCGCAATGCAGAGTCCATTGTTCGGCTGAGAGTCGTTGGTCTCAAGCTCTTGACCACAGCCATCCGCCTACCGGGGTTCAGCCCGACTGCTGCGCCTGCACCGGGCCAGACGGGACAGCAGCCGAACAATCAACATCGTGCGAGAGTGATCAGCATATTCTTCAAGTCGCTGTACAGCAAGAACAAGGAGGTTGCGGGCGCGGCCAACGCTGGGTTGAAGATCGTTCTGCAGTCCACATCAAAGTTGCCGAAAGATCTGCTTCAGAATGGTCTGCGACCGATACTGATGAATGTGCAAGACCCGCGCAAGCTTTCAGTTGAGGGTCTGGAAGGTCTGCGGACGCTTCTGCAACTCCTGCACAACTACTTCAAGGTGGAAATTGGCACTCGCCTGCTCGACCATATGAAAGCCATTGCCGATCCTGAGACCTTGCAGAAGGTCTCCTTCACTCTGATCGATGCGCAGCCGAAGATGAAAGTTGTTACTGCCATCTTTAGCGTCTTCCATCTGCTACCGAGTCAAGCGGCGCAATTTCTCCAGGATTTGGTGGATCGGGTCCTATCGTTAGAAGAGGCGCTGCGGAGAACGAGGAGCAGTCCGTTCCGTGAGCCGTTGATCAAATATCTGAATCACTACCCCAACGAGTCGTGGTCGTACTTCAGCGAGAAGATGAAGGATGAAAGACGGGGCAAGTTCTTTGCGCAGATGCTGGCCGACAAAGAGAGCGGTCCGCTGAGGGAGAAAGTCCTCAAGGAGATTGATGGGCTGATCAACACTTTCACTGGCGAAGGATCGGAGGAGGAGAAGGCCCAGGCGGCTGTCAACTCTATCCACGCTGCCTATGCGATCTGCCAGTTCCCGGACACGGCGAAGCAATTGCTTGACAACGAAAAGGCGCGCAAGGCAGTTGTTGATGCGGCCAAGTCGGTCTTGACGCAACAGCAACGCGGCACACTGCCCAAGAATCTGCGACTCGCGGCATCGCAGTGCGCGGAGCAGATCATGGATGTTCTCATCACGTACATGGAACTCCAGCCCAAGGATTTGGACACGCTGTTTGACATCTTTGACTCGTGCATCAAGGGCGAGTTGCAGCAGTGTCCGTCGCTGATTGCGTTCCTGTACAAGCACATCATCGTGAATGAAGATATGGACTACCAACGCTCGATCCTTACGAGGTGTCTGGATATCTACGCCGCCAAGGACACGCCGCAGAAGTTGAAGTGGTTTGTCTTCAGGATGCTGTGCAACCCGATATTGGCGAACGATGTCATGCGGAACTGGGATCTGCTGTTCCAGCCGAACCAAAAGGGCACTGCGTTGATGGACAAGGCGTTCACGGATCAGTTCCACTCGAAGCTTTGGCGCCCACAGTCCGTTTCTGACATTTCCGACGACAACACTTACGGTGTGGACCACAGCCGCATGGAACTCCTGCAGACCTCGGCGTTCTTGATCAAGTACCATCACAGCATGGTTCAAGACGCTCGCAAGGACCTCATCAAGTTTGGATGGAACTACATCCGGCTGGACGATCACATCAATCGATGGGCGGCGTACTGCCTTATCTCTTACTTCATTCATCACTACGAGACCCCGCCGAAGATCGCAATGCAGGTGTATAATGCCCTCCTTCGTGCGCATCAGGCGGAGGGGAGGAACATCGTCATGCAGTCCCTCGAAGTACTGGAGCCAGTGCTGAAGAAACGTCTTGGTGGTCCTGAAGGTCGACAAAGCGTCTGGGCTAGACTCCCCCGCAAGATCCTCAGTGAGGAGATCAGCAATGTGCAGCAGCTCACCAGCGTGTACAACTTCATCGTGCGACACCCGGATCTGTTCTACGATGCTCGCGACAGCTTCGCGCAGATCATCATCCAGTCGATGAATAAAGTCGCTTCCGTCCCGAGCTCGAGCGTCGAGACGAGGAAGTTGGCGCTGAACTTGTTCACGTTGATGTTCAAGTGGGAGGAGCGTACGGTGAGGGAACACGGTTCACTGGCCGGCGCTGAGTCTCCGACTGGTGAAGCAAATGCCAACCCGAAGAAGGCAGCTGTTGCCCCGGCGCATGCACGCTTGAACTTTGTCAAGTACATGGTGCAATTCATCGCGACTGTGCCTGAGCGCTTTCCTTGTGGGCCGCCGAAGACTAAAGAAGTTGCTGCTGGAAACGCGAAGGAGACGCCGCCGCCGGAGACGGTGACCAAGACGATGGATTTGCTGCTGAAGTTGCTTTCTGCGCCGTATTGGGACGATGTCGACATTGACGCTATGTTTCCGAAAGTCACGGAGCAGATTCTTTGTGGTGATCATAAGTCGGAGGAGAAGTTGGAGGTGTGGATCACGAGACAGGTCAACACGCTCCAGATCGTCAAGGTCATGCTCAACTCGAGGCCGGACGAGTGGGTTGTTGCTCGACTCCCGCAATTGCAGAAGATGCTCGCGAAGCCGTTGAAGAGCGAACAGTTTGAGATTCAAGAGGCGCTGCACAATGCTGATTTCGCGGACAATGTTGTGCCGAAGCTGCCGCCGATATTGCAGCGCACGTTGGAGCCCATTCCAATTCCGCAGCCTGATGAAGAATTGCCAGACGCGGACTCGCCGACGGATGAGTTCGTCACGTTTTTGACTTCGACGGCGGGAGATGCGTTGAATGGGACGGGGCATGTGGCGGGCATCAATATCCTTTGGATCATGTCGAAGAGGAAGGCGGAGGATATCGATCCGCATATCGCGGCGTTGCTCAAGACGCTGCAGACAAAGCTCGCCAAGGATCACCTCGCTGCTCTGATGGCTCCGCAAGCTGCTCTCGCGCAAGGCATGCAGCCGCCGGCCAACAACCCGCAGGAAGCTGAGGTGACGACGAAGATGATCATCAAGGTGATCGAGATGCTGTCTACCCGGATCAGTACTCTAGGTGAACAGCGTCGACCATACCTCAGCGTTCTGGCTTCACTGGTGGAACGCTCGACGAATAACCCTCTGTGCGAGAAGATTCTCAGTCAGGTCGACAGCTGGGTCTTCCACCCAACCGAGCCGGTGCCAACGCTCAAAGAGAAGACTGCAGTGTTGCAGAAGATGCTCCTCTTCGAGACGCGTGCTGATCCGACGCTGTATGGCAAGTTCATGAACCTTGTCATCCGCATCTACGAAGACCCCAAGATCACACGCTCAGAATTGGCGGTGCGTATGGAGCATGCTTTCCTCATTGGCTTGAGGAGTTCAGACATTGACATGCGGTCTCGCTTCATGACGATCTACGATAAAGCGCTCAGTCGATCGACAAGCAATCGCTTTTTCAAGTTGATCAGCGAGCAGCAGTGGGATGTCCTCTCTGAGACCTTCTGGTTGAGTCAGGTCATTCAGCTGATGTTCGGGTCGCTGGATCAGAACTCGGTTGTGCATTTGCATCATGAGGACTTTAGGTGTTTGCCTGCGTCGAAGGTCTTCAGCACGTATACCAGCGACGCGAGGTTGGGCGATGTGTTGGTTGACGATTCGCTGGAGGAGTTGCTGGCACAGGAGAAGACATTCATGAACGAGCTGAGCACTGTCCGTGCGAGAGAACTGCTCCTGCCCCTGGTGGATCTTCAGCATACGGATTGGCAACTTGCGCACGACATTTGGGTGGCCTACTTCCCGATGGTGTGGTCGACGCTCAACAAGGAGGACCGCGAGGATATCGAAGCTGGACTTGTCGCTTTGCTCACCAAGGACTTCCATCAGCGCCAGGTCGACCGCAGGCCGAATTGTGTGTCGACGTTGTTGGAGGGAATTGCGAAGGCGCGGCCGCGGGTTAAGTTCCCGTCGCATGTCATGAAGTACCTGGCCAAGTCTTACGATGCGTGGTATGTCGCTGCGACGTTCATGGAGGACCTGGCTATGAAGCCGTTGGTCGACACGGCGAATGTCAGAGAGAGCAATCTCGATGCGCTTGTTGAGACCTATGCCGGACTGGAAGAGAGTGATCTGTTCTATGGAACCTGGCGGCGACGCGCAGCGTATGTTGAAACGAATGCCGCGTTGTCGTATGAGCAAAACGGCATCTGGGACAAAGCGCAGAACATGTACGAGCAAGCACAAGTCAAAGCGAGGACGGGATCTCTACCCTACTCCCAAGGCGAGTACATGCTGTGGGAAGACCAGTGGGTGCTCTGCGGACAGAAACTGCAGCAGTGGGATGTGCTCGGCGAGTTTGCGAAGCATGAGAATATCAACGACCTCTACCTGGAAGCCATGTGGCGTAACTACGAGACGTGGCAGACGACAGAGAATCGCGAACATCTGGAGACTGTCATCAAGGCCGTGAGTGATGCGCCGACACCGAGGAGGATGTTCTTCCAGGCGTTCATTTCGTTGTTGAAGTTGCATAACAAGACGGAGAATCCGCAGGAGTTTGCTCGGATTTGCGACGAGAATATTCAGCTGTCGATTCGGAATTGGCACAAGTTGCCGCGGCGCATCACGAATGCGCATATTGGGCTGCTGCAGAACTTTCAGCAGTTGGTGGAGTTGCATGATGCGAGCGTCATCTGTCAGAGTCTGGCGCAGACCAATGCGGCGAATCTGGATACCAAGTCGCAGGAGTTGAAGGTGTTGCTCAGCACGTGGCGGGATCGTCTGCCGAATCTGTGGGACGATATCAATGCCTGGCAAGATCTGGTGACTTGGAGACAGCACATTTTCCAGCTCATCAACGGCACGTACCTCAGCTTGCTGCCGAACAATGGCGCGAACGCGACGGGCAATTCCTATGCGTACCGTGGCTACCATGAGACGGCTTGGATCATCAATCGTTTCGCGCACGTTGCGAGGAAGCATCAAATGCCGGAGGTGTGCATCACCCAACTCAGCAAGATCTACACTCTACCGAACATTGAGATCCAAGAGGCGTTCTTGAAGCTGAGAGAGCAAGCGAAATGCCACTATCAGAACCCCAGCGAGTTGACGAATGGCCTGGATGTTATCAACAACACTAATCTGAACTACTTCGGGCAGCAGCAGAAAGCGGAGTTTTACACGCTCAAGGGCATGTTCCTCAGCAAGCTCAACCAAAAGGAAGAAGCTAGTGACGCTTTTGGTTCGGCGCTGTTCTTCGACATCAAGCTGCCCAAGGCTTGGGCTGAGTGGGGACGCTACAGTGATAAGCTGTTCAAGGAGGAGCCGACGAACTTGGAGCTGGGATCGAATGCATTGAGTTGCTACCTCGAAGCTGCCGGACAATACAAGAGCGCCAAGTCGAGGAAACTGCTCAGCCGGATTTTGTGGCTGCTCAGTCTGGACGACGCCGAAGGACAACTTTCGCAGAAATTTTACGACTATCACGGTGACCATCCATGGTGGTACTGGGTCACGTTCATCCCGCAACTGCTCAATAACCTGTCGCGATCGGAGAGTGAAGCCAACATCGCTCACCAGATCCTCACCAACTTGGCCAAGACGTATCCGCAAGCGCTGCACTTCCAACTGAGGACTTCGCATGAGGATATGCAGGTCATTCGCAAGTCGCAATTGCTGCGCGAGCAGAAGGAGAAGGCGCAGAAGGCTAAGCAGCAGGCTGGGGAGAGTGTGAAGCAGGAGTCGCCTGCGAGGCCGGAGAGTGGTGATGGGTCGCAGTCGAGACCTGCTACTGCTACGAGTGGTGGGGAGGCGGCGCAAGCTAATGGGACTGCCGCTGCGGGCGAGGATACGAAGATGGAGGGTACCGAGGAAGCCAAGAAGGAGGAGGCGCCGAAGCCGAAGAAACCTTGGGAGCACACTGAGTTGCTCGTCATCACCCTTCGCACGGCTTTCCCGCTGCTGTACGCTTCGATGGAGGCTATGGTGGAGCAGATTCAACGTCACTTCAAGTGTCCGCCGGATGAAGATGCCTATCGACTGATTGTGGCGTTGTTGAACGATGCGCTGAGTTATGTGGGGCGGTCGCCTTCTTCGTTCACTGCGGAGAATAAGCTTCCACCACAGACGGAGGCGAACATCACTCGCTTTGCTGAGAGCATCTTGCCGCCGCATATTCGCAAGGCTTTCGAGTTGGACTTTGTGACCAAGAAGCCGACCATGCTGGAGTACATCGTCAAGCTGCGGAGGTGGCGCGACAAGCTTGCTGAGCGACTTGACAGGAGATCGTCGACTTTCCACTTGGCGGAGTCAACTCACCTGGCTGGTTTCCGCTTTGTCTGGTTTGATGAGGTCGAGATCCCGGGCCAATACCTCCAGCACAAGGACAAGAACCAGGACTTCGTTAGAATCGAACGCTTCCTACCTGTTGTTGATCTCGTGCGAGGGGTGGCGGGTTGTCATCGCCGACTCAAGATTCGCGGTCATGATGGAAGTGTGCATCCGTTTGCGATTCAGCATCCGGCGCCGAGACATAGTCGACGAGAAGAGCGCATCTTGCAGCTGTTCAGGATCTTCAACAGCACGCTTTCTAAGAAGAAGGAGTCGAGGAGGAGGAATTTGCAGTTCCATTTGCCGGTCATGGTACCGCTTTCGCCTTCGATTCGCATGATTCAGGACGATGCTTCGTATGTCACCTTGCAAGCGGTGTATGAGGACTACTGTCGCCGCAATGAGCTGGACAAGGATGAGCCGATCATGTTCACTATGGAGAAGATGCGTAACAGCTCGCCGATGAAGCAGGACCAGTGGCTCAATATGCGCATTGAGTCGCTCAACTATGTGCAGGATCGTTACGTGCCCAAGGATCTGGTGCGCAACTACTTCGCCGCGACGTACCCGTCCTACGACTCGTTCTGGCTGTTCCGCAGGCAATTCTCCTACCAGTTGGCGGCGTTGACGTACATCACGTTCACGATGTACATGACTGTGCGATACCCCAACAAGATGCATATCGCCAAGGGGAATGGTAACATTTGGGGCTCGGAATTGCTGCCTTTCATGCTGGCCAACCGACCAAGTTTCCACCAGCCAGAGCCGGTGCCTTTCCGCCTCACGCCCAACTTGCAGGTCCTGATGGGCCCGATCCACACCGAAGGCATCTTTACCTGTGCCCTCATGGCCATCGCCCGCTGCCTGACCTCGGACAACACCGTCTCCACCAACCCTCCCGCAACAGCAGCCGGCGCGAACGGCGCCAGCGCCTCCACCGCCGTCGCTACAACCCACGAGTCCGCGCACTCCAACTCCGAACTGGAACACCACCTCTCCATCTTTATCCGAGATGAGATACAGTTCTGGTACACCAATTCGCACCGCGGACAGAAGGAGGTTGATATGAGAGACCATGTCCAGCGGAACGCGGACGCGATTGTGAATAAGGCGGTGGTGTTGGCCAAGGAGCCGACGGGGAATAATTTGCCGGCGTGTCAGAGCGCGTTGGATTTGATTGCTAAGGCTACGAATCCGGAGAAGTTGAGTCAGACGGATTTGATTTGGATGCCGTGGTTGTAGGGGAGGGGATGGAGAGGAGAAGGGTGGAAGATGTGAGTGATCGGGATTGATGCGCTTCAGCGGGGCGTTGGGAGGGAGGATGGAGGCATGGATGGGTCACTTTAGCGTGGCGTTGTGGGTGTGCTTTGAGTGCACGGGAGGTGTGAGTTTTGTATTGCCATGGCGGCAACAGATATTTTGTTGCATGAATTGATTATATTGTATTCACACGTCCTCGTCGTTTCTGCCTTCGTCTGTCTCTTCCCGTCGCCTCTTTCACGAGCGAGCGAGAGTCGATTATGTAATCCATACCTGTATCTGTATGGAGCCGAGGCAACTCACTTCTTTCACACCAATCTACCTTCTGTGTCAATCCATTCCTTCACTTCACTTCCTACAAGTCTTCAATGTATTAATATCAGCTTGATTGACTCGCTGTCATTCACTCCAACCATGGCCCGCATGTGGCAGTTCTCCCACCTCACCACCTCCCTCAAACACATCTCCCCAATTTCCCACATCAAGATTCCCGAGCAATATCAGCAGCAAACACCTCCTGGCAAGCTCTACATCGGCGGCCTTCGCGCGTTCGAGACTTCTCCTGATCCCATCGCTGCGGCTCAGATAACGCACATCCTGACTGTACTCGACTTTCCCGTCACGGACTCCCCTTCGTCTTTGTCACAGTACACGCGGCTTGTCATTGATGCCGAGGACAATGCAGAGCAAGATCTCCTGGCATCTTTCCCGAAGACGTGTGCTTTCATCGAGGGAGCGTTGAGGGCGGGAGGGAATGTGTTTGTGCATTGTGCGTTGGGCGTGAGTCGGAGTGCGAGTGTGGCGACTGCGTATTTGATGTGGAAGTTTGGGGTTGGGAGGGAGGAGGCGTTGGGGTGGGTGAGAGAAGGGAGGGGGGTGGGGAGGCCGAATGAGGGGTTTTGGGAGCAGTTGGGGAGATGGGAGGAGAGGGTGAAGGAGGAGAGGGGAGGGGCGATGGGGAAGGGGAAGGCGAAGCTGTGAAGAATAAGGGTCCGAACATCATGACTCCATCCGTTTTTGACTTCGAGCAGGTCTTCGCGGTCATCCTGTCTGGAGTGAGAAGCTCTACGCTCCATTGACGGAAACACGAACCTCAAGCCCCTGAAGGACAAAGGAACCACCTTCTCGGACGTGCTGCGCCGACCAGACTTTGCTCTGATATGTGCAAGATACTGATGAGTCCTGGTTGGGTAGCTCGATCGGCATCATCCGGAGCACGTATTGGGCCAGTGGAGCGGTGGCAATGTGGCTGCTTCCATGCGACAACTGGGCATATTGATCGTGAACGATCTTGCAGACCAGATCTAGCCAGACAATCACATGGACTTGCGGCTTCGAGATTGGCTGCCATTGCGGTTCATTCGACGGGGTTGGAACCATGGAGATACCCTCGCGCTTCAAGATTCAGGATCCGTTCGGCGAAGGTAGCAAGCTGACAATCGTCCACTGCAGATTTCATCGAGCTGTGAAGTCGGAGATCCATGCGATCTTGGGATATATTTTGGGACATACAACATGCTTGATTCCTCCCAGATGGCAATGATAGCGTTGATCATCGTATAAGAAGCTACCTTCAAGATTATTATATTACATTGGCGGCCAGACAAAGGATACCAAGCATGAGACCATCCTATCGATGTCCAGATCGGGAGCGGCCGCTTTGTTCGATTGATCAACAAACAGAACTGCAAACGCACCAGGACGCCGTGAGACCCGCGCGATCCAATTTTGCGCAGAACATCACCACCGTTCACTCGATACACTGAAGACGTTTCGCTCCTTTCGAGTCGTGCCCCTGGCAAGTCTCCAAGAACACGAGACACTCCTTTGAGCGACCAGATCCGCATCCGAGACAATTTATCGAAATTACACCAAGAATCGCATTTTTCAACGAGGTACGCAAGAACAATACCATTCACTCTCACAACGCCTGAAAATCGACCCGCACTCCACGAGTGCACACAACACGTTCTCTACTTTCTGGACTCTACTCCGCCCGGTCCAGACTCCAGAATCGCACTGTTCTAATTATCTTCCCATTGTGTTGGGCCTAACAATGAGCCAAGACACACGACACCATTGTTCCATTCCATTGTTCATTCACAATCGAATCACCTGGTTGAATCTCATTGTCTTGCGCCCGTCACTCTATCAAGTCACGCTGCTCGACTGCGTTGTTCCATGCTGATTTTCTTCTTCCTTAAGTACTCTCAAACCTCAGCATCAACCTTCAGACCTTTCAACCCTCAAACCAGCAGTCAAACAGAATCAAAGTCCACAACAAACTTCAACCCTGCAACTGCAACCACCACAACCAAGAAAGCAACCACACACAAACTCCAACATGTCGCTCATCAAGGCGATCTTGGCTTCAAGCCTCCTCCTCACCGCCACCTCCGCCCACATGTTCATCAACTCTCCCGAACCCATTCCGGGCACGTCCCCAAAGGACCCTCTCGATCCTTCCGGTTCCAACTTCCCCTGCCACGGAGTCTCCCTCCCAACAACGGGCGGAAAATCGTTCGCTGCGGGCTCCAAGCAGCTCCTCTCCTTTGAGCTCGCCGAGGGCGCAAACACTGCTGTTCATGGTGGTGGTTCCTGCCAACTCAGCTTGACCTACGAGACCGATCCCGCCAAGCAGAAGGACCCCAAGAACTGGCACGTCATCTACTCCATTCTCGGCGGATGCCCAGCCGACACGAAGGGCAACCTCGAGAGGGCAACCGCCTGCAAAGCAGGCGAACATGATTGCGTCAACGACTTCCCCTTCACCATTCCCAAGGGTGTCAAGAACGGCCACGCGATCCTCGCCTGGACGTGGTTCAACACAGTCGGCAACCGCGAGCTGTACATGAACTGCGTCAACGCTGATATCACCGGCGGCGATGGCTCCGAGATGAAAGACTTCCCGGCCATGTTCGTCGCAAACCTTGCGGCGGTCGACACTTGCCCAACCACCGAGAGCATCAACGTGCAGTTTCCGAACCCAGGCAAGTACGTCACCACCCCTACGGTTGGTGATCCATACCCCCTGGCACTGCCGACTGGTGAAGGCTGCCCAGCTGGAAGTGCAGGCGGAAGTCCTCCTGCAGCTCCGACTTATGCCGGCGGCTCAGCTGAGTCTCAAGCCTCTCCAACCGCTGCGCCTGTTGCATCTTCGGCTCCAACGTCGATGCCCGAGTCAACTGCTGCGCCTGCGCCAACCTCTGCACCCGCGCCAGCTCCACCAGCACCCTCAGCTGCTCCCACGGCCTACACCCCACCGGCAGCAGCTCCCTACTCAAACACCTCCATTACCCGCGCCTGCCCTGCACCCAAAGTCCGCTGCTCAACACCAGGCGCGATTGTCTGCATCGATGCCACGCACTTCGGCGTCTGCGATAACGGCTGCGCTGTGCCTCAAGCTGTGGCACCGGGAACGACATGTTCGGATGGTGTCATCATGCGCAGAGGGTTGCTTGGGAGGAGACATGCTCACGAGCACCATGGGCTCCACTTTTGAGGAAGGAGGGGATGATACAGACTGAACTTGAATGATCTGAATTTGAGCGGGCGTTTTGCAAATGGGATAGATTGTCCTGGAAATTGAGCGACTGACCAAAATGATCTGAGGCTTTTTGGTTTTTGGCGTTTTTGGCGTTTTGGCGTACTCTGCGATGGATTGATTTGTTTGCGCGAGCTTGGGGTGTAGATGGTAAAATATGGTCCGCCCGGCCGCAACAGCGAAGGTAGAACTACTCGATATGAATGAATTATGACATTTAGCCAACACTCTTCTCCCCCATCTATGTTCTGACTTCCCCTTCTTCGTCTTGCAGTGGACCTCATCAGTAGACTCCTGTAGACCGCCGTCACTTTACCTTGGGATTGTTTGCCTTCAGGGTCACGCGTTTGGATGCCACCGCGATACTCACACCTTTCCTATCTCATGCTCCATGTCTTGCCGACGAGAATCAGTACTGCTCTGCAAATCCAGCAGGAGCTGAACATCCCGACTGAACCTCAGTAGATCGATCGTATTGAGATGCCAATAAGACTTGAACATTTCTTCCCTTCGAGATCTTCCCATCACTCCTACATATTTACACCACTTCATTCTGCCTGGCATCAAGCCATGTTCGACTCAGTGCCATGAAGTGACCACTTTGAGACGCACAGGAAGAAGATTCAGGCACGATGGACTCTCCCACCAGCTTCACCGAGGTCCTACCTCCTGCTCAGTGAGCTCCTTCCCAAAGCTCGTACTCGATGGCAGGTGCGGATCCGGGCTTTCTGTGAAGCGAAGGACACAACACAACACAACACAACAGGAACAGAATCGAGTCCGGAGCAGAAAGGGCTGAACAAAGGGCTGAACAGGAGATAGCCGAGGTCGTATATACCGGCCTCGTTCAGCTCCAGCCCGAGACCTGCCACGATCCTCGCATTCGTCCCTGCATCGATGCAGGAGCCGGGCATCGCCGCAGACTGCCGCCATGGTTTACGCGACTCGGCGGAGCGGCGTTGACGCCATGCACGAACTTGCTTCAGCCGAACAGGTTTTCCCTCTTGCGTACTGAGTCAGGCTCGCATCTGGGGTATTCTATCTTCTGAGGACCACAAGCCAGATCAGAAATCTCTTTGGCTCACGCAGGTCGGACTCGAAACTCTCGGATGTACATTGCACATATGTCCACATCATCTAGCATGGGCAGACTCATCGCTGAAACACAGCGATCAATTTCGCTGATGTCAAGCTGAAACTGATATTGCCAGCCCCGGCGCCTTCACGCATGCACGGCTGGTGCCGTTAACGTCACATCTAGGCGCTCGAGTCGCGCAGATGTCGCGAAACCGCTGCTCTTCCCGTGTCTTCGTCACAAGGCAAAGACAATTGGGGCTTCTCATTATTGATATTGCATTGGTATTGCATAACACCGGGCACACCGCTTCAGTCTAGCAGCGTCACTACGCGCACATGGCCAAGGACACAGTCTGCACGGACACGGACGCCGCATATAATCCGCTCCACTCCCCATCTGTCCCCAGGTAAGGTAGGTATATTTACATCTTTTCTTCCTTTCGTCTACCACCGGGCTCGATTTACCTCCTCCTGGCAGCATCTATTCGCAAAGGGCATCACGATCGCCGACGAACCTTTGAACATTTTCTACTTTGTGCGAAAGACACTCCGAAGCCGAAAGCATCCGGCCCAATGTACCACGCGCTACGAAGAAGACACAGCTTGGATACACCAAGTCCGCCAGTTGACATGGCAGCGTCCGAACGATCATCCCCAGAGATAGGGCAATTTGGATGCTCAATCTGCGAACAGCAATTTCCTGTCAGGACAAGTTTGACCCGGCATGTGAGGGCTGTACATCGCGCCGAGCAACTGATGTGTCCTGTTCACAACTGCGGACAGTGCTTCGTCCGCAAGGACATTCTGGACCGCCACACACAAACTCAGCACAGCGCCGACGAAAAGACACCCTGCAACCGATGTGGGAAGAACGTTCGGAAGCGGTCGCTGCCGGCTCATTGGGCTAGCGACCGATGCAGGAGCGCGGGATCTGCTGTGAACGAAAATCACTCACTGGCTCCCATGGGTACGATTGAGCGAAGGGGACATCGCAAGTCCTACAGCACCGCATTTGCGGAAACTGGCTCCATTCCGATCATGCCGCCGTTCGAGCTCGGCGTTCCTAGGACATCTATCGTACCCGCTTCGAACGACCGCACCGTCCGGATACGGCCATCAAAAAGAGAAAGCATAATCATCGATGGAGAATTGTGGATTCGAGCAAGCGCCTGCGGTGTGACGCTCGCCGATGCGGGTGCCTAATAAGCCAATCGTCACAAAGTTGCGCTTCGCTGCTCGGAAAGATACCACTGTGTCGACTGTAACGAGAATACCGCACCCTGTCCGGCTCTGAGGTTGAAGAAATCAACGAATACCTCCAGGATTTATCGTTTTTGCGACGAGGCTTCGCTGCAACGACCGATAGACTGGACTTCTGCACGCGTGCTCGATTCCGGATATCGACGACTCTGAACACGGACGACATCATCGGTTTATCAATTGAGATTACGCCGAGCAGTGCTCTTGTTCGAGCATCCATCCTCGCCGAAAGACGCTATCAAGGTTCAAACCACGCCGCTACTTAAGCCACAGTTCTGCGCCGTCCAACCTGTTGCTCAGCCCACCGCTACTGCGATGAGCATGATCTGGGATCTAGCTGACGCAGCCAGTCGCTAGTGTTGAGTTGCAGATCTAGCATAATGTCCCAAAGCTAATACAAAGACCTTAATGGAGACATTCGTTTATGCCAGAAATGGCCTTGAAGTGAAATGTAGGAACTTGTTCTTCGACTGTCGTATCCAGATAGCAGCAGCGTAGCGTGGCACGAATACGTGCCGAAGGTTGACTCGTCAATTCTTTCGAGGGTAAGCGACCAATTCCTTCTACAGTACTGAATCCAGCATGATCCACGAGGCCTCACGAAAATACTCAGGCCTGTCCATCTATACCTGCATTTTACCGAGCATTGTCTGATGCTACCGACGAGGTGCTTTGGCAGCGGGCGTACGGTCTGAAAGCAAGTCACTGTCCCAGGTACTACAAGGAAACACCAGTGCCTACGAAGGACCTCGCAGAATCGATACCTTGTGCCATACTGAAAGGGAAAGAAGTGGCGCACGGAGGCTGAGAGACTGATCACCAGTCAGCAAGCATGTTGCAAAGCTTCATGGGCTAACTCTATGTGGTCTTTGGCATCGAGTCTGTGACCCATCTTCGACGGTTGCAGTGCGTTCAGACTTCTTTCTTCGCCGTCTCGACATTGCATCTGGGCAGTGCTGCGACTCCTGCAAGCATTCCCAAGGGTTCCTCCTCGCTTCCGAGACTCCGCATACAGTACAGTCCACGCTTCTGCCCTAATGCCCAACTCACTTCGCAGTCCTTCATTCACACCGCTACCCATCGGGGGTCATCGAACCCTCTGAAGCCGCAGGCTCCGATCCACTACGAGGAGGCTTTGGCCGTTTGCGTCCCTCCCAGATCTCGATCGCTTTCACCCTTGCCGCCTTCTCCTCTGGCGTCCTTCGTAGCTCACACGACTCGCAGCCACACGCTACATAATCTCTCACAGCAACACCTCCTGCACCCTTGTACACCGGATGCTTCCAACTGATCGTAGCCGCCTCGTTGAAGATGTCCTCAATCGTCTTTCCCCGTGCTACGAACTTGGTATATGCAGCCCCCAAGACACACCAGCTTGGGGCACAGCCCAGTCTGAGAATCTGCCTCTCCGACCAACACTGCGTCGTTACCATCGCATCGGGATTGCCGCCAGAGAGGATGGCCGTGACATTGGCTGACGGCTGTGTCAGCATCATGCTCTTTAAAGAGCTGTCGGCGAGGTCGAAGACCGGGCAAGAGAGCTTCTCGTTCTTCGCAACGCGCATCAAGCTCATGCCCGAGATCTCCGAATACACGATGGGTGGGGGTTTCGTGCGACCAGGTGTCATGGACCTGCGCCTTATTGTTGCACGACAACCAGGAAGCGCAGTGGCTGTTTGCAGCCATATGTTCTCCACCTTCGTAAAGACCCACAGTTCTCCATTGTGCCTGAAAATGGCCTTCAATTCGTCGACATTGAAGATGATAGTCCGGTGCCCCATCGTGACCGCTGTCTTGTTGCAAGCCCAGCCTGTGGCGACGTTTTCTAGCATCGTGTTGAAGAACGGTTCGACTGCAGACTCTGAGGGGTACAGGAACAACTCACGTCCGAGACTCGAGGAGCTCTGAATCGTCTCGCGGAAGATCTTGCATGTACGCTGGCTGAGTAGAAGATGGCGATCCTTCGGTAAGTTCATGAGAATCATCTCGAGCAGTTCGAAAGTATGAAATACGTCAGACATGGCATTGAAGTCGGACGAGCGGGTTGAGTACAGCTGTGTCGGAGGCGATGGCGCGTTCCTCTTTGAGAGCTCAGCCATGTTGAGATTCGGTCAAGTCTTTTTGCATAAAAGTACGCTGGTCTGGAAGTGATCGAGTTTTGATCGCAGCGGCTGTAGTTCGAGAAGGAGAGGAAGAGAGAAGAAAAGAACCTTGCACGTTTCGCTCAGACAATCTCTGGCCGAGACCTTTGTCTGAGCGACTACATACAAATAGAGAGCAAACAGCGGCATCGAAACGGAGCAAACAAATGAACAAGGCACTCAACTCATCCTGTCTAGTCCAGAAGGAACAAGAATCTAGACGAGGTCGATGGCTCGACCGTCCATGATAGATGTCTTCTGGAGGAGGTGTTGTAAGTTCGACAGCTCAGCCAACGACGTGTGCTGCCTAAGGCATTCAACGTGACTAAGCCAACTACTCCCAAACACCAACGACACTCCATCAACAACCATCTCCAAAATAACACAGCACATTTCCTATATCCTCACAATGTCCCATTCAGAAGCCCACATATTCCCGTTTCCATCCTCATCCTCCCACAACCCCCAGAAAACCACCATCAAACGCCCCCAGGAACTCGCCTTCTTCTCCTTTGACGACAACCACAAATGCCATCCCCTGTCCTCCCAATCTCTCCGCTACTACTACCCCGCCATGTTCGGAGCGCCCTGGACGCCTCAAGATCGCGGGCCGGATCTGAGTCAGGGTTTCGAGCACTTTGATAGATATGACGAGGGCAAGGTGGATTCGCATTTAAATGCTTTGTTGGAGACGTTAAGGTGTAAGGAGGAGAGGGATGGAGAAAGGGTGGAGGCGGATGTTGTGACTTGGAGAGGGATGATGACGAAGGTCTGTTTGTTATGCTGAGAGGAGAGAGAGGAGCGCGGTGCTGATTGTGAGATAGATTTTGGCGGCGCCGTTTGATCCCTTTGAGGAGGAGTTCGAGATGAATGTTACCTATTTTGATGTATGTAGCGTTTCAATCAATGAGCTTCATCACTTGTGCTAAATGTGATCGTCAGGGCACAATGTAAGTTTTATGGAAAGGTCATGCTTTGGCGGCGAAACCTAAGCCTCCAACAGCTTCATCGAAGAGAACTTCGCAGCAAAAGCCGAAAAGCGAGCCAAAGAAGCCTCAAGGCCGGCCCGACGGGGCAATGGCCCAAGTCAGGAGATGATGCAGTATTGGGGTAAGTTGTTTTCATCGAATCTCTTGCAGCCCAATCCTAACACAAACAGGCTACAAGTTCGAATCTCTCTCCACCCTGCCCCATCCCTTTCCCGACTGCACTCGGCAACAAATTGAATCTCGCCTTTCCCTCCCCGTCTCCACCGCGGCACAATTCTGCTCTATAGTCCGCACTACTATCGGAACCACAACTCTGCTTCTAGCCGGAGAAGTCGACTGTGTTGTTGGTGCGAAACCAAGTCCGCCGTCCTCACCGATAATGCCTTCCACAGAGATAGACTCAAGAAAAGTGGCGGCTAAACCGCCCGAGCAGATTCCTTACGTCGAACTCAAGACCTCCCAAGCCTTCGACCCAAACGACCATCGCTCAGCGGAGAAGTTTGAAAGGAAGCTGTGTAAATTCTGGGCGCAGTCCTTCCTGCTCGGGATCCCGAAGATCATCGTTGGGTTTCGGTCACAGGCGGGCTATCTGACTAGGGTTCAGGAGTTTGATACAATGGGGATTCCTGGACTGGTGAAAAGGGGAAGAGGAACGTGGGATGGGAATGTTTGTGTGGCATTTGCGGCGGGGGTATTGGAGTGGGTGAAGGAGAGATGCAGAGAGGGAGGTGTAGTGTGGAGGTTGAGGAGGAGAAAGGGAGAGAGAAATCTCACGTTAAGCAAGGTGGAAGGATTGCAAGGCGACGGAGGCATCGTGGAAGCGGATTTCAAACGGTGGAGACAAGGGCTGAGAGAAGAAAAGCTGGAGGAGACAGTGGAATTCAGCGAATCGTACTAGGTCAAGAGAAACAGCCTCTGCAAGTTGCATTTGCCAATTGACGGTCTCAACCCCATTCCATGCCCAAGGTGCCTCTCGCTATACACATCCGAAATGCCAACTCTGTGAAGGAGACTCACGCAGAGAAAAGCTGCAACGCAAACTGACATCCGCCCGCTGAGCACTTCAGCAAGCGGTGTGTACGCCCGAACGCCGGCCTGGGATGAAAATGCTCACCCTGTCGCGCATCATACCTCCTCCACCCGTCTCGCTCTCCGCCATAGGCCATTCGTTCGGCCTCATTCCTTGCTCTGCATGTGCGTGGTCGCTCTGTAGACCATTGGAACTGTGCGTGTGTAAGGGTTCAACCACGTCCAGAACCTCGCTTTCCTCTCTCACTCGGCTGAGGTTTCCCTCTTTCTTGGACGATATTTTAAGTCCGACTCCTACGCCTGCATTGGCGAAATAAGCCCGTTGGACCTTCGAGCGCGAGCGCGAATGAGTATCGTCTAGGTTTCTAAATTCTCTCTTCGTGATATTTTCGATCCAAGCTCTCGAAGTCCCTCACATGCCAGTCAATCGTTCTAGGCTTCCGAGGGACCTACTGCTGGTATCGTCCTGGGTATCGTTTCCTCGCATTCAAACCCTACACCTGCCTCAAACCTCCTATACCTCAACTCGGTCCTTCGCGTCATGCCAGACCCTTGGTAGGTAAAATTTGACATTCTCGTACACCAAGAACGTCACACAAGTTGATGGCACAACCCTGACCAAATTCGGCGCAAGTCCCTTGTAGAAACCCGCGATTCCCTCCTTCCTGAAGACCTGCACCACCGCATCCCCGACACCGTTGTATTTCTGCCCTGCGTCATACATCTGCAGTCTCGCCCGCACCACCTGATAAGGGTACGTCAGGCTGCCAGCGAACATCTTGCTCACAGCAGACAGGCTCAAGAAATCCAGGTTAGTAAGTCCCGCCAGTCCACCTTCTCTCGACAGCGCCCATCGGTTTTTCAGCTGTTCGTAAGCCATGAATTGTACTGCGCCATGGCTGACGCCAAACAGACTTGGCACCAATCCGCGATAGAATCCTCGGAGTCCTTCTTGTCTGAAGATCGCCCATCCACCCTGCCATATCGACTTGTAGGCTCCCGGCGCATCTCGAGAAGTTGACAGCATCCGAGTCTTGATCACCCAGATCGGATTGGTGACGACGCCCGTCATGATACCCGCTGCGCCGCTTGCGAGGAAGTAATCTGAGCTGGTGAGTTGTCCGTTCCCATCTGGAGTCCGCTGCCTGCGCATAACGCCCACCACATCCTTGATCTTTCCGTAACACAGAAAGTATAGCGCCCAGGAAGTCGAGTTGCCGACCATGTTGGGCATCAATCCTCGATAAAATGCCTTGACCACACCGCTCTTGTTCGCCGCCAGACCGGTGCGCAACGATTGTCCTGTAGAAGAGTGCGCATGGAAAGCTTCTGATGCTATCTGTCTCATGACGCGCACGCTTCCACCAGGTCTTGCGCGGGAGTTTTGTTCGATTTGTAGTCTTGTCTTTACAACGTCGAATGGGTGGACGACGAGGGTGGAGATGACGCCTGCGCTGAAGCCGGCGCATGACTCGACGAGCGAAGGGTTGATCGTCACACTAGGTTGGCGACCCTCGAGGGGAGGGTATACTCGAGGCATTGTGGTGGTTGTCGTATCGGTCGGAAGGTGGTGGAGAGGAATTGGTGAGGAGAGATCGAGGTCGAGGTTTTCATGTCGGCATGATGGATATAAAGGAGTGGGCGGCGAGGGCGCCAGCTTTCGGTTGCGTGAAGTGCTGTGTTGTAGGTGAAAGGGTCGGTGAATACTTTGGCTTGTGCAAGGCGGTGGAGCTTCAGGTGAAGTCGTCGGAGCTTTCTTGGTGCCCCCACTCGAGTGACGTCGGGTCGGCGGCTGAACCTTAAAGAAGGAACTTGATGGTGATATTGATGGTGATATTGATGGCGAAATTGATTCACAATGTCCGCGCATGACGGGAATCGCAAAGAGGTGAATAAGCGTCGTATGTACTTTGACGAGTACTGGCAGTCTAGGTCCATCGAATGTGGCGGTTGCACTAAAAGCGTCAATCAATCATTGGTGAAGCAGCGCCGCGCAAAGATAGAAACATTTGGTGTGCTCATGTTAACAAAGAACGATCACCGAAGACTCAAGAATACGCGATATAGAATGCGTTTGATGGTTCCAGCTGCCATCATGTACACTCTTCGAGCGGACATCTCGCTTCGTCTGGTCGCATCCCTGCTCCTTGATACCCTCGAAGTTGTGGCAGAAGTCTTCCACTCCAATCCATTGCTCCGCAACAATACCCTCAATCGAGCCACAGTGCTTCTTCAACGCTCCTCACCCTCCAGGTATATGACCACTACCCATCAATCCACAATAACGCCATATCATCCATGCTGTACAGGTCTCCCGTCGGCTCACTCCCTCCGCATTTCTCCACCAGATTGATCTTCCTTCATCTCACACCTTCCACCCACATTTCTATTCTTCTATCCCTCCTCAGTGGTGTCCTTCGCCGTGAGCTTCGCCATGACCATGTGCTGGAGCCATGAAAACCTGCTCGTAAACCAGGTATCCCGCGAATGCGACGGTCGCGATGCCGAGGCCAGGAAAGGAGTTCTTGAAGCGGTTCCGCCTTGTGAATGGGCCTGTGTATCTCCACGCCTCACTGTAGGATTGTTAGCATTCTGCGTCTGTGATTCTGGCCGTGCTCAGGCTTCACGCACACTCGCGCCCACGGGTCGTTCTTCGGCTGGCCAGATGCGGCCGCGAACTTTGCGGGATCGAATCCGGTGATATTTGGTCGAGGCATTTTAGGTGGCTGGCGGCGGTCAATTTGCGAGTCGGAGGCCTCTGTCGGTGGTGTAGACGTAACTTCAATGGCGTGCAGGTGAAGTGAACAAGCTCAAGGTCTGGAAGCCCGCTCTCTCGGAGAGCGACACGCCAAGGCCGAAGCCCCGTCACGACTTCCTCCCATGCCCGCTCACATTTGAACTCCGCAGCCAGAGAAACAGTCTTCGAGTCCCAGGGCAGGCAACACAACACAATACACGCATACGACACTAAGCCGAGAGCACGACGAATCCATCGAGCCGGTATAAATCTCCGCCCGACAATGAACTCAACGCGCCGCAGCTCTTAGACCTTGACAACTCGATCCCTACCAGCCCACGGATCCTACAACTTCACGATCAGCCCGGAGACATCGCGATCCACCTCGCGTGGACATCCCTCTCCAGACAGCATGCCTCAAACAATGGGCCGGATGCACGCCTCACAGCCATCGAATCCCTTTGTCAACCTCAATCAACAACACGCCCTCTCACAAAATTCCCACTACGCATCACAATCTAGCCATCTGCCGAGCGCATTCACATCACAACATGCCTTTGGAAACAGTGCTCTCAATGGCGGTATATCACCTTTCAACCCAAGCTCGCCATATGGAAGCTCCGCTTTCAGCACAGGCGCCGGCGCATCGACATTCACATCCGGGATGCTAGGCGGACAAGGACAAGGATTGGGCTCAGCAGCAGCACAAGCAGGATTCGCGCGAGGAGCTGCAATGCAAGAGCATAGTCACCAGATTGATGCGGCAGGAATGGGATTAAAGACGGGTGCAGCTGCAAGAATACGAGAAGTATGGCGGCACAACCTCGAATCGGAGATGCACGTCTTGCGGCAGCTCATACAAAAATACCCATATGTCTCCATGGACGCAGAATTTCCTGGCATCGTCGCACGGCCGATAGGAAACTTCGCAGGTAGTAAGGCGGAGTACCACTATCAGACACTACGATGCAACGTGGATATTCTCAAACCTATTCAAGTCGGCATCACCCTTTGGACGGCTGAGGGCGAGCTCTGCCCTCCTCAAGACCCGACCATCACCCAACTTCCCGGCCGACTTTCCAACAACCTCATGCATCCGGGTCTCGGCGTGCCTTGCACCTGGGTCTTCAACTTCCAATTCAACCTCGAAGAGGACATGTACGCCGAATCCTCCATCGAACTTCTGAAAGCATCAGGAGTCGACTTTCACCGTCATCTCGAAATGGGCGTCTCCCACGAAGCGTTTGGTGCGCTGCTCACCACTTCCGGCCTGGCCTTCAACACAGACGTGCACTGGCTGTCTTTCCACTCCGGCTACGACTTCGGGTACCTGATCAAACTTCTCTCCAATGATGCTCTACCCGCCGACCAATCCGACTTCTTCCACCTCGTGACGACTTTCTTCCCGAAACTCTGGGACATCAAATTTCTACTCCGCCACGCGCAACGTATTCGCCTGCAGAACCGTCTGTCTCCTGAAGGCCTCCGCATCGTGGAGTCCCTGGGCACAAAATCCGGTCTCTCAGACTTGGCCGAAGAACTCGGCTGCTCGCGTGTCGGAAACCCTCATACGGCGGGCTCAGACGCCTGGCTTACAGGAGCCGTCTTCTGGGCAATGAAGTCCAAAATCTTCAACAACGTGCTGGAAGACGAACTTGCCGATCAGATCTACGGATTGCATGGTGTGCCTGCTCCTGCGAGTCAACAATACAGAGATGAGTTCTTCGCGGCGCAGGGAAGCACGACGGGCATCAATGGTACGTCAGGATTGGCGGGACTAGGAGGCAGTGCGGGGTTCACGCCGCAGGGAGGACCGAGTACGCCAACTAGCTCGCATGTAGGGCTGAGGGAGTCGACGCCGGGTGGGCAGCAGTTTGGCGGGCATGGGTTTGGGAATTTTACTTATGGAGGGAAGTAGAGGGAGGGATGGGAGGTGTGATACCCGTGTATGATATGGGTGCACAGAGATGGTAGCGATGGCGTCAGGCGTATGCGAGGGGTGGGACCGGGAAACGCGTCATCCGCTATACTGTAGAGGAGAAATGGTGGTAGAGTTGTTAATAGTAAGCTTTGCGCCGCCCTTGACTTTGGACGAGCGCAAATTGCATTGGCCGAGTCCCTGTGACTACAAGATCTGATAGACGAGTTGCACCCGATGACTTTCGACGGAGGATCAGGGCAGGCCAGAAAGTGGAGAAGCTAGCAAGAGGGTGGAAGTATGCTCGTTCACTGCACTTCACGGTCTCCACGACACGAGATACTTACGCCATCGAGTCGTAACGATGGCCGCGAAAATGTGGTGTCTTTCATGCAGTGTCCAAGATGGCGTGGATTTGGACATGGAGGCAGCATACCACACGTCTACCGTCTTAGCATGGTTATTCCTCCTGGTCTCCCTCACGGCCCGGATGCATTTGTACAAGCCCATACTCCTCTGCCATGCCTCTATTTCTCACTCCCTCCTGGTCCTTCCACTTCCCTCACCCTCTTCCGACTCCCTCCTTGCTCACCGCCTTCCCATCTCCTCTCCATTCAGTGATCCCAAGGATGCCTCATCCCAAGCAGAACCGGAAGATCGTATCGTGCGCGGTAGAACAGCTAAACAGACCTGATCAGCACATGCCACTCAGGTCCTGCACATGCTTGTACGTACGAAGAACCACATTGAAGCTCCGAGACCGACTGCGGCGAATCTGTAGAGTGGGCGGACGGGTGGAATGGCGATGGGGTGCGCGCCGCCGTGTCGGGGACCTGGGCCGTGTCCTGCCATTTTTTGTTTGCTGGAGGAAGGTCAGTATCAGTAGATTGCCTGGCTCAGTGGGTAAGACGGACTGTAGGTGGTTTGCGGGGGGTTGTTGCGACTGAATATCTTGCGTCCAATGCCAGTAAGCGCAGGCCGAATAGCAGTGAGGTCTCCAGCGGGCTTCTTCCGGCATGAGTAAGCGGACATCCGGCAGACGGCAGAGCGAAACGAGGCGAAAGTCTATCCGAACTCGATCACCGGAGTCGAGTCCGCATGAACGTTGCGATCGCGACAAATCCAAGACATTCAATCCTGGCTGCCACACACACTGCCCAACTCGCCCTGCACACGGCACATTGCGGAGGTAATTCTCGACACACTCAATCGACGACCAAGGCGCATTCGTTCGATTGGAACGGGACCTTCACCAGCACTCACGACTGGGACAAACGACAATACGAACCGAACGACGTCCACTTCACTTCACTTCCTTGCGATCCATGCGCAATACGACTGCCCATGCGGCACGCGCTTTCTTCTTATTGTGACGGAGTCACATGAACGGATTCCGTCTTATTGTACAACGACACCGAGCCCATGCGCCGCGACGAACGCATACATAACGACCCTCTGACGACCACCGTCTCTTCTTCACAATGTCGCAGGTCGCAACTCCCCTCAACAACGGCAACCCAGCCTGCTCAACCATGGAATCCACCGATCCGACCACTCGCCGTTTCCGCGGTAGCGCCAAAATCTCCGAATACGAAGTCATGAAAGAAAAGCTCGGCGAGGGAACCTTTGGCGTGGTGTCCAAGGCGAGGTCGAAGCGCACAGGCAAGATCTTCGCGCTGAAAAAGATCCTCATGCATAATGAGAAGGAGGGGTTCCCAATCACGGCGCTGCGAGAGGTGAAATTGCTCAAGATGTTGAGTCATCCGAATATTTTGCGATTGGAGGAGATGGCCGTGGAGCGCATGGCGGCGGATGAGAAGGGGAGCAAAGGGCGAAAGAAGGCGACGCTGTACATGGTCACACCGTACATGGATCATGACCTGAGTGGCATGTTGACGAATCCGGACATTACCTTCACTATGGGGCAGATCAAGTGTTATATGCTGCAGCTGCTGGAGGGCTTGAGGTATTTGCATGATGTGAGTATCGTGGGGGTGGTCGAGGAGAGACAAGTACTAACAGAGCATAGTCACACATCCTGCATCGCGACATGAAGGCGGCGAACATCCTCATCTCGAATACTGGAATCCTACAGATTGCCGATTTTGGTCTGGCGCGACATTACGACGGAGAGACACCACAGCCCGGACGAGGGAATGGTCACGCTGTCCGAGACTACACAAGTCTGGTCGTCACTCGATGGTATCGACCTCCGGAGCTGCTTTTCACCCTCAAACGCTACACACCAGCCATCGACCTCTGGGGCGTAGGCTGCGTCTTTGGCGAAATGTTCGAAACAAAGCCGATTCTCGAAGGTCGCACAGACGTCGATCAGTGTTTCAAGATATTCAAACTCGTCGGAACTCCCAACGATCAGAGTATGCCCGGCTGGAAGGACCTCCCAGGTTGTGAAGGCGAAAGTAATTGGGGCCAAACGGGCGGCGACATCGACCAACGTTTCGGCCGAAGAATGGGACCCGAAGGGCTCGACCTCTTAAAGAAACTGCTCTGTCTCGACTGGAGAACACGCATCAACGCCGTTGATGCCCTCCAACATAATTTCTTCAAAGTCGCACCTCTACCCATGCGAGCAGAAGACATTCCCCGCTACGAAGACAGCCACGAACTCGACTCGCGTCGGCGCGGCAATCAAGAAAAGCGGGGTGCTCTGCCACCCGCTCCAGCAGGCGGCACGGTAGGAATGGGACCGGATGAATGGAATGGAAATGGTCCCATGAACGGCAACTATCAGGGCGGCGGCGGTGGAGGTCGAGCAGCATACGACTACGACCGCCAACGAGGTCCACCAGGCGGAGGACGCGATCGCGGCCCACCCGGCGGCGGACGACCTCCGCCGAGACCCTACGACGACCGGGCACGCGGCGGAGGCGGTCAACCACTCCCTTCAGGTCGTGAACCAGAATGGCAGCGCGCGCAAGATGGTCGTGGACCTCCGCCGCCGCCGCGATCGGGCATGCCGCCGGTCAATGGACATTCGCTACCGCCGCGACCGATGGACTTGCCTTCACGGCCGGATATACCTCCCGCGCGAGGGCCTCCGCCTCCGCCCGTCGCTGTAGCAGGAGGTGGCGGAGGAGCGGCGAGGGTAGATACGTATATCCCTGCTTATCAAGGTGGGGGTGGTGAGCGAGGCGGCTCGGTCGGATATGACAGTCGACCGCCTCCTCCGCCTCGAGATCGGGAAAGAGGTGATCGAGGAGACAGTCGATCAAGAGATGTCTACATTCCCGGAGCTGCTGGACGGGACAGTCGAGACCGCGAGAGGGATCGAGAGGGATCTTACGATACATCCCGGTCGTACAGAGATGTTGAGGCGCCGAGATCGTATCGGGATGTGGGTAGTGCGTCGGGAAGTCGACCGCCGATGAGGGAGGCGTACCGAGACCGAGACCGGGAGAGAGACGTGGGTAGGGATAGGGATATGGGTAGGGATCGGGATCGTGGAAGAGCAAGTTATGAGAGGGAGGAGAGGGGGTTGGGAGGGAGGAGTCGGAGTCCGGATCGGATGAGAGATCGGGATCGGGAGAGGGATCGGGAGAGGGATCGAGAGAGGGGTGGTGAGCCCAGAGAGAGCCGAGACCGGAGAGAAAGGCTTCAGGAGAGAGAGAGGGAAATGTATAGGCGATGAGTGTGACGTTTGCCTCTGGTTGAGAGAGCGATTTGAATGGGGAGAATGCGATGTACTTGCTAGCGGAAGTATCGAAGTCAGGGAAAGGAAGACGGCACGAAGATACTTTGAGAGAGTCGTGAATCGAGGCTTTGAGTTGGACTCGATCATGGCGGGCTTCCGAATGATGTTGTGGAGTTCTGCGTTGCGTTTGCTGTGTGTGCTTGTCATCAAGAGAATCGCTTCCACGGACTCCTCACGCAGACAAGTTAAGTGCTCCTTCCGGATGGCGAAATCAGTGGTCTGCTTGCATTCTTCGATGGAGTGTACGGAGATGTCGTAACTCGCACCCGCAGAGGTCGTCAGGCTACATTCGATCGACTCGTCAACCCCCTCTAAGACTAAGACTATCACGTCTCCACCTCCCTCAAATACGGAATCGCACTCATCGCCCCCGCCCTCTCCACCGTCCTCGCCGCCGCTTTGGTCGCGAACCGCAGCGCTCGAACAACGTTCCAATCCCTACCCCCACCCTGCTGGCTCAGGGCTCGAGCTCGTTCTACCGCGTACCCGCCGACGAAAGTGTCGCCTGCGGCAGTTGTGTCGACGACTGGGACTTTTTCGGCCGGGATGTGGCCTTCCTCGCCGGTTTGGGTGGCGTAGACGAGACCGCGGCTGCCGAGGGTGATGATTACTGTGTCTTTGACGCCGCGGGAGAGGAAGGATTTGGCGAGGGTTAGGAGGGTGGGGAGGGAGGGCTCGGTGGTGGTGTCTGCAGTATTGGAGGTGGAGGTGGGGTTGGAAGAAGAGATGATGCTCGCTTCGGTTTCGTTCATGATTAGGGTGGAGATGTGGGGGTATGCGGAGTCTGGTAAAGGGATTGCGGGAGCGGGGTTGAAGATTGTGTGGGAATTTGCTGCGGAGGCGAGGGAGAGGTTGTGGAGGACCTGAGTCGGGTTAGTGATGAAGAGGGAGGGATTGGTGGGTGGGAAGAAGTTTGGAACGTACGGTTTCGAGCGGGATTTCGAGTTGAAGCACCACGACTTCTTTCTCCGCTCCCTGGGAGTTTACGAGAGACTCCTGAGGGGCGAAGTTGTTGTTCGCATTCGCCACGAATAGAATCCGGTTCTCTCCCGTCCCTTCCTCGACGATGATGTTCGTCACGCCCGTCTTGCCTCCCTCTACGATTCTGACGCCTTCCACGTCCATTCCTTCCTTCCTCAAGGCTTCTAGATACTCGGCGCCGAAAGTGTCATCGCCGACTTTGCCTAGCATGCGAATGTGGAAGTCTGGAGGACTGAGGCGGGCGCAGGCGACGGCTTGGTTGGCGCCTTTGCCGCCGTAGCCGGTTGTAAAGGATGTGGCGGAGAGAGTTTCACCGGCCGCGGGAAGGCGGGGCGTGAGGGTTATGAAGTCGATGTTGAGGGAGCCGAGAATTGTTATCGTGGGAGGGTTGGGCGCCATGGTATCCGACGGATTGGGTTGATTCTCTTGATGTTATAATATCCGAGTATAGGATCGAAGCACGGAGGAGCTGCGAAGTTCTTGTATGCTGTGCCAGTCTCCAAAGGTTGGCCGTGGAATATATGACCTTGTCTTACAATTCTTACTGGTCTGCTGATGTCTATGTTGGCCTGGAGTGGGAAGCGCTGTCGGTACGATCGACTCGGTCTTCCAGCTCTAGCAAAAAAATGCACGACGAGGCTGTGTGTCTTGGGGTCTTTTTTAAACTTTGAAGATGAAGTGAAGTACTTTCCGTCAGAGCGATTTTCACATGCAAAAGTCGTGGTCCGGCATTTTGGCGGCCTGTATGACGGATTCCTTCAACTTCCTCGCCTACATTTGACCTGCATCACGCGGAGACAATTTCGTCGATAAACGGCAGTTCAAAGCAGGGAGCTTGTCTTTGCAAACAGCTGCGAGGCATGCGAGCAAGACTTGTTCTTGTGTTCAGGACCACCTCAGATCTAGTGGCTATAGCTATATGATGCACCCCATGCACTGTAGAGGCGCAAGACCATCCCGTCCAGCATGCTCAGAGGTCGCATGCATCTTTTGCATTAACATGTATCGCTTCCAATCGACTGATTTTGCTTTTACTCCAATCCAATCCACTCCTCCACCCCATCATCCATACTCTCATCCTCCTCGGCCTCCGCCCCACCTTTACTCGCCTCAATCGCCTTCAACTTCACCCCAGCAAGCGCATCCACCTTCCGCGGCTGCTTAAGCAAATACTCAATCGTATGACAGTTCTGATCACTAACCCTCAACACCTCTCCCTGCAATCTCCCCACAGCTTTCTGCACCATCCTTGTAACCTCCGCAAACTCGCCCTGCCTCTGCTTCAACATCCGTCCATGCGTGTTCAACAGAGCTTCCAACCATAGCAGGTTGAGTTCCAGATGTGGACTTCGATCTGCTTCTTTGGCGACGAAGCGGATGAAGCGGTCTAGGTAGACTTCTGGTAGGTCGCGGACGACCAGGACGATGTCAGAGACTGGGACGGAGCGGAAAGTGCGTTGGAGGAGTTTTTCGTTGCCGAGTCGGAAAGACATGGCTAGTGCTTTCAGCCATTCGCCGCGTGCGAGGGTGGAGAGGGTGGATTCAGGCGTGACGTCAATGTCCAGGTCGAAGGGATCAAAGGCAGCGCCCGCGTCGAGGGAGTAGAGAAGTAGACCCTCAGTGCTCGCAGCACAGAATGCGCGGCCGGTCGGTGAGAACGTGACACCTGGAACGCGAACTTCTG
Source organism: Zymoseptoria passerinii SP63 (assembly GCA_000223825.2). Taxonomy (NCBI): domain Eukaryota; kingdom Fungi; phylum Ascomycota; class Dothideomycetes; order Mycosphaerellales; family Mycosphaerellaceae; genus Zymoseptoria; species Zymoseptoria passerinii. Next base: position 54,955 of record AFIY01000572.1, read on the forward strand.
GAGCGATTTTGCGCTGCGCGGCATCGCCTCGTTTGGAGCCGGGAAGGGACTTGTCCATTCGGTCTTCCAAGTCGGAATTCTCGCCTTGGGTGTCCAGGAGGGCTTGTGGTCCCGCTTCGGTGAGGAGTTTGGAGTTGAGGAATTCTTGCGTGCCTTCGATGGAGAGGTTGACGGAGACGGTGAATTTCCTCAGGAGCACGCCTGTTTCGACGGCGTAGAGGCATATGAATTTCGAGTTGCCGCCCGCGAGTAGGACCGTACCGTCCGCACTGTAGGCGATTGTTGTGAAGGACTTTGTGCCCGCGGCGTTGGCGGCGGTGCGGCGATCGGTGGCTTTCCGACCTCCGGAAGCGTCGCGGCGGCCGTCGAGACCGGCTTCTTGCGTGGCATCAGAGAGGGACCAGAATGTGAGTTGGCCGTCGAGGGTGGAGACTGCGATCTGTTTGCCGTCGGGACGGACGTTGACGGCGAGGACGTCGGCTTGGAGTTGGAGGGGTTCGGAGGTTTGGGTGCGGCCAAAGATGGACCAGATGCGGACTGTGCGGTCCCAGGAGCCCGAGACGAGGGTACCGCCGTTGGGAGCGAAGGAGAGGGAGGAGACGGGGCCTTCGTGGCCACTGAGTTGATCGAGGAGTTGGCCGGTCTGTACGGACCAGATGTGGACGTCAAAGTCGTCAAGGGAGCCGGCTGCGACGACTTCGCCGCTGGGATCGACGGCGAGGGAGCTAAAACTTAGTCGCTTGGGTGCGGTGAAGGTTCGGAAACAGCGGTAGCGGATGAGGTCGAATGCGCGGACACTGCCGTCGAGTGATGCGGTGAAGAGCACGTTGCCTCGCTTTGCAAACTCGCATGCAGTGACTCCAGATGTGTGTTCAGTGAAGGTTACTATGCAGAAGCCTGATGTTGTGTCCCAGACTTTGATTTTGCCATCATCTGCGCAGGTGATTATCCGGTCGCCGGATGGAGAGTATGTCAATGCGTTCATGCTGTCGAAGTGGCCTTGTTGTTTGAGGATGTAAGATTCGCTCTGCCATTCCCATACCAAAAGCTGTCCGAGTGCGGACGATCCAAAAGCCAGCCATTCTCCACTTGCGTTGATTGAAACCGTGTCGACATTTGATGCTGCAATGGAAAGCTTATGGATCTCGCTGAAGCTTGGAAGCTCGTGCAGCATGAAGAGACCGTTGGAAAATCCGGTCACCAGGAGCTTTGATGATGCGTGAAAGGCTGCAGTGGTAAGATGGGCATTGTCCTGGAAGAAGTAATGTCGCTCGCTGATTCTCCATCGTTCATCCAGTGCATCGAGGTCTTCTGGGTCCACGTCCGGTCTCGGCAGATATTGCCACTGGAAAAGAGCTCCATCCTTTGACACTGTGTAAATCGTCTCCTGGTCTTGACTGAACCATGCTGCATATACTGCTGTCCGATGACCTGCCAATACTGTCGGTGTGAAGCCCTGTTCGGGGTCCAAACTCCATATTCGCGCAGTCAGGTCCTTGCTGGCCGTGAGGAAAAACCGCGAATCACTACTCCATTCTATGCTTTGAACCGTGTCGTGGTGACCGCCGTATTGTCGGTAGCGCACGAAAGGCGCAAACTCCAGTCCACCTGCGTCATCACTGTTTAGACCTTCATTCGCGCCAGGGGTCGAAGGCGTTTTCCAGACTTCGATTTTACGTCCTAGGCCCACGGCAAAGTGGTTGCCACTCGGTGAGAAGACCAAGGAAGATACTGCGGATTTGAGGGAGAAGTGGTACAGCACTATCCGCCGTTGGAAGTGTGATAATATGGCATGTCCAGTCTCATCTACCGTGAGCAGTAGTTGACCTTTCGGATGTAATGCGATTCGGGAGATATTCTGTCGATGTGCGAACGGAAGCGTATGTGATTTGTTGTTGACCAGATCGAAGACCGTCACTCGATTGCCGACTGGCGACAGCAAGCAGGTGCCGTCGTCGGTGTAGACCAGATTTCCCTTTCGATATACCGTTCCCAGCAGATTGGAGAACTGGACTTTTTGTTAGTGCCAGTCGTCGAGCTGCAGCGTTTGTTTGCCGCCCGTCGCATTGCCGCAGCGGCGAACCCACCTTGTATTCCGTCTTCATCTTGGCGTCGTTGTTTCTTCCCTTCTTTCTCTCAATACAGAAACAACATCAGCATCTTGGTTACTGTGTCAAAATTACACCAAATTGACGAAGTGAAGTCGACATAGAAATTTCACCATGTCCCTTCACGACGACACGGCTCACCCCACAGCCGCTAGCGAACCAGGCGGCTCGCCCATTCGTCGATCCAACGCGACGGCGCACAGGCCACACCCATTTGGTGAGTGCCATGGAAAGGAGAGAGAGACTGACTGAGGCTCCACCTGTTTCCTTCCTCAAGGGTCTTCTTGTATTGCCATTGTCGCCGCCCCTGCCTCACCTCACTGTCCTTCCACCACCACCAAACGACGACACCTTCCCGGTAATCCATCCACCTCACGTGCGGCTTACCGGTACGCTCCCACCTCCCAGCCATGCTCCGTCTCCACGCGCGTCGAGAAAGAGCCATGGTGCGGACAACACCTCCTCAATGGCATTGACTGACTTGTCCACCACCACAGAGAGCTTCCCGCAACTCAACGACATTCCCGGTGCATATCTGCCGACCTCACCGCCTGCAGCGTCCTCATCGCCGACGAGATCTCCTCCACCTCCACCGAAAGAACAGCTCGCAGACTTCACAATGGCCGAATCACTCTCGCCGATTGGCATTGCCAATGTCAGTTTTGGTCATACACAACCTCGAACATCAGGCGCATACTGATATCTAGTAGCTACCCAACCAGCGCCACAAGATTGTCGCCAAGCGCGGCGCTGCCTTCACCATCATGGTTGCTGGCGAGTCCGGCCTGGGCAAGACCACCTTTATCAACACACTCTTCAGCACGACCATCAAGAACTACGCCGATCATCGCCGACGTCACGCCAAGCAGGTCGACAAGACCGTCGAGATCGAAATCACCAAGGCCGAGTTGGAAGAGAAGTTCTTCAAGGTCCGCTTGACGGTCATTGACACTCCCGGATTTGGAGACTACGTGAACAACAGGGACAGCTGGCAGCCGATTATAGAATTCTTGGACGACCAGCATGAGAGCTACATGTTGCAGGAGCAGCAGCCAAAGAGAGCCGAGAAGATCGATCTCCGAGTGCACGCCTGCTTGTACTTCATCCGTCCTACTGGTCACTCGCTGAAGCCTCTCGATATTGAGGTGATGAAGCGTCTGTGCACGCGCGTCAACTTGATTCCGGTGGTCGCAAAGGCGGACACCCTTTCGCCTGCCGACCTCGCCAAGTTCAAGCATCGCGTGAGTATCGAAGAATTTGATGAACTTCGCACGGCCCGCTGACCGCATTACCAGATCCGCAATGTCATTGAAGCTCAAGGCATCAAGATCTACACCCCACCTCTTGAGGAGGACGACGAAGCCGGTCTCCAGCACGCTCGCAGCCTCATCTCCGCCATGCCCTTCTCCGTCATCGGCTCCGAGCGCGATGTCAACACTCCCGATGGACGTACTGTAAAGGGTCGCCAATACGCATGGGGAGTCGCCGAGGTCGAAAATGAAGAGCACTGCGACTTCAAGAAACTTCGCGCCATCTTAATCCGCACGCACATGCTCGACCTGATTCACACGACGGAGGAGACACACTACGAGGCGTACCGCGCGCAACAGATGGAAACGAGGAAGTTTGGCGAGGCACGCCCAAGGAAGCTGGACAACCCCAAATTCAAGGAGGAGGAAGAGCAGCTTCGCAAGAGGTTCACGGAACAGGTCAAGGTTGAGGAGCAGCGCTTCAGGCAGTGGGAGCAGAAGCTCATCTCCGAGCGTGACCGTCTTAACAAGGATCTCGAGCAAAGCCATGCTGTGATTAAGCAGCTCGAGCTGGAGGTTGAGGGTCTGCAGGGTAGCATGTCCCGTACTGGCAGGCGCTGATTGGCGTGATGCTTGTGCTGGGCGGCGACCGCAGATTGTCGTCAGTCGAGTGTATAGTATGGTTATTGTGAAGGAAAGGACAGATTCAGCTCGTGAGCTGAAGCTGCCATTGGTGAATCGCGAATCGAGGAGGGATGAGAAGGAACGGAGTACTGTTCACGCGCGGAAGATACCTCAATACCTGCTTTTGTCTTTACTTCGAGTCGAGGGTTTCAGAATTGCGAGGAGCGGGTGGGGACGTGGTCTGCTTGGCTTGGTGAGTGCTGAGCATGGATTAACCTCCATACAAAAAGCATGTGTTGTTGAGTGCACGAGATAGCGGAAGTATGTTGAATGTTGTAATTGCCAGAGGAGCAAACTTTCACAGATTCTGGTCGTCTTCTCTCTCTTCCCATCCTATTGCTCGTGGCTCCACTGAATCCTAGCACCTGAAATCTTGGCATCTGCTCGACTTCACTTGTTGCAACTCCATTCAACTCAAGCCCAACATCTCAAAAATGTAACACCAACACAACCATGCCTCCCCAGAAACCATTCCCTACTACCCGCCTCTCAACTATACCTGTCTCCTCCTCCCCAATCCACGCTTTGACTTACTCCTCCGGTCTCGGCCAATACCTCCTAACCGGCTCCTCCGACCGCCTCATCCGCCTCTTCAACCCTGCCTCCCGCCCCAACACCGCGATACAAATCTACAGCGCTCACGGATACCCCGTTCTCGACCTCTGCGTGTCGGAAGATAATTCCCGCTTCGCTTCCGTCGGCGGCGACAAGACGGTTTTCTACTGGGACGTCGCTACGGCTCAGACGGTGCGGCGATTTCTGGGCCACTCGGCTAGAGTGGAGTGCTGTGCTTTTGGAGGGGAGGGAGATGGCGTGCTGTTGACGGGGGGATTGGATGGAACGGTCAAGGTGTGGGACTTGAAGGGCAGGGATAGTCGGCCGATTATGACGTTTGGGGAGGCGGGGGACGCGGTGGGGTGTATTGCTGTTCGAGGCGGGGAGGTGTTTGTGGGGAGTGTGGATGGTAGGGTGAGGGTGTATGATCTGGCGGCTGGGGAGGCGGTGGTGGATTGTGTGGCGCCTGGGGTCGGGGTGACGAGTTTGTCGGTGATGAGGGATGGGGAGGGGTATCTTGCGGGTACGCTTGGGAGCGAGTTGAGGTTGATGGATCGGAGGAGTGGAGGTTGTTTGCAGACGTTTAGGGCGGAGGGGTTTGTGAATGGGGAGTTGAGGTGTCGGAGTTGTTTGGCGGGTGGGGATGGGAGGGTTGTGAGTGGGAGTGAGGATGGGAGTTTGTGGGTTTGGGATGTGGGGAGTGGGGAGGTGGTGAATAGGGTGTGGCATAAAGAGGAGGGTGGTGTCGGTGGGAAGAGTAAGAGTCAGGATGTGGTGAGTGTTGTGGCGTGGAATCCGAGTCGGAAGCAGTGGGCGAGTGCGGGTGGAGATGGCAATGTGATAGTTTGGGGTGCGAAGGAGTGAATGTCCAGGAAGTGAAGCACCACCGTCCCGGTTGCATAAGAGCATGCAAAACGCGGCACCGGTCGGCTCATCACAAACGGATTCACCGGCCTACCGCGCAATTCACATTTGGTGCTTTGGCGTCGACTCAAACTCAGCTGGCACGGCACGACAATTTACGACAACTTTCTTTACCGCCATCACCGCAACATCATCGGCAAGCGAGCCTATGCTCAACGTCAGCACCGCACGGATCATTGCCTACCGCCGACCAAGCCCATCACCGTGAGTTCGCTCCGCTTGCAAATGTGGCATGCATGTGCTGACAACATCAGCACTCGTCGTCGAAGAAAACGAGAGTGAGCATCATGACCAGCATGGACAAAGTCAACGAGCTTTCGAGGTAGGAGGTCAGGTCTCAGTCTCCTAAGCAGTCACTAATCCTTGGCAGCGCCTTCATCGACGATTACCTCGTGTCAATCGAGCTCGAGGATGGCGGGACTTTCAAAGTGCAGAGCGCCCTGCTCAACGGTGCATCTGCATATTTCCGCAGCGCTCTGACCGGTGGCCTCCGGGAAAGTGGCAGCCGGATATTACGCATTCCTGGATGCTCAACAGAGACCTTCAAGCTCGTTCTGTACTGGGCGTGCAATGAAATCCTGCCGGATTTTGAGTCGGATGTGCGAAGTGATCTCCACAAGGGATCTCAGTTTCGCAACGAGTTGGCGCATGCATTTCAGAAGGCTCTCGTTAGTCTGTGGGTAGCTGGTAACATGCTTTTCATAATCGAATAACAGAACGAGACTATGCATTGTCTAAACATTCTTATAGCAACGTCTCTTTTTACGACCTAGGGATAGGCTACTAGGGGAGGGGGGGATAATGTTAGGGAGTTGCTACCTTAGTCGTATAAGAAGACTACGTCTTAGTCCCCGATTATATACTACCCTCCTACCCTATCTACCTTCTAATATATTAGGAGGTATATAAGTATCTCGTAATAATAGTAAGAATTATTAGAAAGTATAGCCTAGG